>PVKZ01008324.1:0-16700 GCA_004027375.1 Macroglossus sobrinus
GGACGGCAAGGCCTCCGAGGCGAGGTCCCCGCCGCCCGGACCCGCTTCTCACGGGGGGTGGGGGGTGGGGGGGCGCGGGGCTCCCCGGGAACCGCAGGCCGGACGCGCGCGCGGCCTCGCGGCGGGAACGCGCGTGCACTTGGGCAGGTGCGGACACGCGGTGGCCTGGGGCCTGCGGAGCGCGTGGGGCGGTGGGCACAGCGCGGCGGGGGGAGGAGGGGGTGCTCCCCCAGGTGCGGGGGGCTCCTCCTGAGCTGCCGGGGACGGACCCGCGTCCTTACGCCCAACCACGCAGCCAAAATCCAGGGCCGGAGCCGAGCGGCCGGGGCAGGCGGTGTCTCAGACCCGTCAGAGGCTGCAGGGTCCCGGGGGGGCCGGAGAGGGGCCGCCGCCGATGCAGGACGCGCCGAGGCCGGTGGCCGACTGCGGCGGGGTGACACCGCGCGCCTGGCGCCCGCGGGCTCCGGCCTCGCTCCTCTGCGCGCCCCTCGTCCTCAGACCTGTGGCTCTGCGGTCTGGGGCCTCGCTCTGGGGCCTTCTGCAGAGTGGGGGGAGGAGGGGGTGCTCCCAGCGCGACGCGGGCCGGGCCTGGCCTCGGCCACCGCGCAGAGCCCGCGGGTGATGAGGCCACAGTCCCGCTGGGCCTGGACGCTTCCGACAGATGGCAGATGGGAAAGGCGGGTGGTGGTGCGAGGCCCAGGGCAAGTGGGCTCCCGTCCCCGGTCCCCATCCCCGGTCCCCGTCTCCCACCCCGTCCCCCAGCTCCGGACCCTGTCCCCAACCCCTGTCCCCGGCCCATAGATCCCCTGCACCTTGGAGCCGGCTCTGTGCTACTTGCCCGAGTCACCCCAGGGTGCACTTCGGTCAGCCCGGGGCAGCAGGACTCAGCGGAACGCCGTGCGGGGCCGGCGGGCGCTGGGGCTGCTGAAGGCACGGGCCGCTTCCCCGTCGGCGCGTCCTCCCGCCTGCGTCTGTCTGTCCGTGGGCGTAGCTCGCGTCTGCGTCCCCGGCTGCAAAGCGCTCCTGGAAAGCGGCTTCTCTCGCCGTTTTCAGCTTCTTCCCCGGAGAAAGGTCTCACCTGAGCAGGAAGAGGCCGGGCCCCCTGGACAGGGCACCCGCGGGCATCCAGGTCGTCCAGGTGAGGCGGAGGCTGGCCGCCACCGGCTTCACACACACACCTCCCGCCCTCGGTGGCCTCGGCGTGAAGCGCCTGTGAGATCTTTTTTATTTTTATCTCTGTGACTGGTGTCCTCTGTAAGTGTCACCTATTCATGATCGCAGCTTCCCGAACGAACGGCAAACTAACAGCTTCTGGAGATCGTGAAGCGGGTCTGGGTGACCTGCGCTGTGTCCCCTGGCAGAGGCGGCGTGTTGGGACCTGGCGTGAGGTGGGTGAGTCCGGCCGGGGGACCCTCTGCCACCTGCCACGCCTTTCAGAATGTGCCGGGGTCTCCCACAGGCTTCACAGGGAATGCACTGGCCGTGAAAGTAGCGATTTTGTATCCGGCTTCGAGAAACAACTTCCTTTGGAAACATTGTATCTTAGCCTAGAAAACACTGGTGGGAGTGAAGCATTACCCATCCCCCACCCGTCACAACCAGGCTCGGGCCTGGTCAGTACTCGGCGGGAGACCACCTAGGAAGACCAGCTGCTGCAGGCGTAAGAAATAAAAAATAAGGATTATAAACTGATAAGGTCTTTGCAATCTGTGAGGTCCACCGAGGGTTGCCTCGCCTAAAAAAAAAAAAATACGAAAACCAAAACAAAACAACAAAGAAACAGGCTCTTTTTTTTTTTCTTTGGACCTGTTTGGTGGAGAATCTCAAACAGGACGTGAGCCTGTGAGTCGGGGGTGGTGTCTGTGCTCGCACACTCACAGCCGCTGACTGCTGGGGAGGGACCCGGCCCTGAGGGGAAACCGAGTCAGGCCCTGCTCCCACCGCTCACGCCCACGCGGGCGGGAACCCGCGCCCCCCCGGCCTTGCCTTAGTCATCTGTGCAGAGTGTGTGAGCGAGTCAGTCAGATCGTGCGTGTGAGACACCAGGCCCAGCCCTTTCATCGAAATGGCCGTGAAGGGCCCGAGAAAAGTGGCCAGGAAGCTCGCAGAGGCATCTGGGGGAGGAGGAGGAAGAAACTCGTCCGCCACGATGAATTCGAACAACTTAAATGATTTGTTACTTAGGGACCGTCTGAGCGGGGCCCGGGGAGCAGGTCCCCACGCCGGCCGGCCCGCCCCGACCACTTGCCGTGTCCGCAGGCCCGGACGGGCAGGCGCCAGGCTCCGTCCAAGAGTCCGGCCCCAGCCAGCACCCCTGGCCGGTCCCCCTCCCGTGGCACGCGGGTTTCTGGGTTTGGGGGCTTGGGCTGATGTGAGGGTCACACGTCCATCACTCATGGACCAAAGGGAGGACACGGTCGAACGGGAGGAGGAGGAGGAGGCCAGAGGCTCCCGGCCCCACCGCAAAGGGACGACTCTCTTGTCCGGAGGTAAAGCAGTTCCGTGAGCAGCGAGGGGCGTGACCGCCCGGCGAGAAAGAATGGGGTGTGGGATCCACCCGCGGGGACCCCGTGCACTGCGGAGATGCTTGCCGGGGTGACGCAGAAACCAGGAGCAAAGAGTGATAATGGGAGTGCCTGGTGAGTGCGGGTGATGACAGCCCAGGGCACACGCCGCGAACGGCGACCCTCCCCCCATGCAGCGGACCCTCAGGACGATAACGCGTTCTTGCCACCGACCCGAACCAGCGGAGACGCAGGGTCAAAGGTCTCTACTTTGCCTACTGACTGAGGTGGGAAAGTGAGCGACAAAACATTTCCTGGCCAAGCATGCATTAGCCAGAAATAATAATTAAATTATATCACGTCCACAGAGGAATAATGCTTTCACAGTCTCAGCACAGTAACATGAATACGAGGGTAAGCCAGTACACCCGTCGCAGCATTTGGTGACGGCTTAAGGACAAAGGTCACCTGGATGCAGGGGGCGGCTACAGCGCGGGCTGGTTAGACGCTCCCGCCTGTCCCGTAACTCTCACCGGTGCCAGAAACGTCCATTCGGCACCTGCAGCCACTATCACTTACTAATGTCACTTCCCCCCGCCCCCTAAAAAGAAAACCACATTTCCAGGAAACTCCTTCTGTCCCAGAGAAACTTTTGGAAAATATTACCCAATTACTTCCTGTCTTAATTGAGAACCGAGTGAAGTCCTTGTGTGCCCTTCCTAGCGGGTGCTTCCGTGGCATCTCGTGCCAGCCGTGACTTCCTCGGAGGCCTGAGGCCCGTGCTTTTAATACATGTCCCGATTTTCCTCATGCGCACGCAACTGTCTCCGGACGACACTTCCGGCGTTTATGGGGACGGAAGCTGAACTTGGCATTCAGCCGTTAGGGGGCTGGGGAAGACCCAGCCCCCGCGCCCTGGTCGCTCTCGGACGAAGGCTTCGTCTGTGCTGCTGGGATCCCCAGCGCTGCGCGTGTGGGCGGGCGCCGGGGACCGAGCCCCGATTCTGCTGCTTCTGAGGCGACGCCCGCACGTCTGTCTTCGTCCTTCACCCGTGGAATGGGCACCCCTCGGCCTGCCCTTTGTCCGTCCTTGCGGTCGGTGGGGGCGGCTTTGCAGCCTTCCGAGTTCCAGAGGCCCAGAATCGGAGGACCGTCTCCGCCGAGGGCTCACAGAAAGTAAAACCCAACGCGTTCAGCAGCAAGTGCTTTCCGAAGGGTCGCTGTCAGCTTTGGATGTGATTCTCTTCTTCGGATGCTCGTAGAACGGGTGGTATGCGGTGTTTACTTTTTTTTTTATTTTCGCCTTAATGTTTGTGAACGTTTTTTAATAGCATTCCTATTTACTTAATCATGTGCAGCTGCCGTGCTCACCTGTTTCTTGGGACCCTGGAGCAGTCCCCCGAGTTTTATTATAATTTCCTCCTAAGCCCCCCGGGGTCCGGCAGGAATGTGTTGAAAGCGCGTCACGGGTCTCGGGGCCTGGCGTCTGGAGGAGCGATCTCCCCGCAGGCCTCTGGGGGCACGAGGCTTCTCTTCCCCGTCTCTCCGCGGCCTGTGGCCTGGTGTCCGTCACCTTCCAGACGGGGATGGGAAGCCTTCTCCCCACCGCTGCCTGGGACCCGGTGGTGGCCACAGCGCAGGCTTTGTCCCGGCAGCCACCGCCGCCCCACCCCCACCCACGGCCACAGCTGCGGATTAAACAGCAGATTAAAAAAAGCCAGATTTGGATTTTCTATGTTTCGGCCTCTTTTCCCCCTGTGCCCGGGACAAGTCCATCGACCCATTGTTCTCGAAACGTCTTCACTCTTGGTTTTCCGTGAGAGCCAGAATTGGGGCTTTTCCCGTCGTCGGAAGCCAAGGCTAAACTATTCCAGCAATGCGGCCGGCAGCGGGCACCGTCCAGGGGGGCCGGGCGTGCAGAAAGCTCGTGCTTCCCACCCCGGCTCCCCCGGGAGCCAGCAGCCTCTACGCCCTGTCCTCGCCGCGGCGTAAACACCCGGCCGGCTTGGCCGGAGCAGGCTCGCCGCGGCCCAGGCTGCGGCCACGTCAGCCCCCACCTGCGGGTCCAACCCCCCCCACCCCCGCACAGTGGATCAACCTGCACAAGGCGCCAACAGCTCCCTGTGCGAATTTTCTGGAAGGGGCTGTGCTGATAGCTCTTGGCTGCAGAGCCAGCCCATCCGTCAGCAAGTTCGAGAAGCGACATTCTGGGCTGAGGAAGTGGCATTAGTGTCAGGGGGTTGAGGAGAACCACGGCGGGGGGGGGGGGTAGCGGGGGGCTGGGGACTGAGCTTGGCGAAGCCCCCCTAACTCCGGTGGGTGGACCAGGCCCCCTGGGGTTGGCGGTGCAGCCCAGCGGGGTGTCTGGGTGTCCTGGGGCAGGAGAGGCGTGGGGTGCACCCGGCAGCTGTGCCAGGGAGCTCCCCCAGGGCGCTGGCGCACGTGCGTGCCTGCGCGTGTGCGTGAGCGCTCGCGCACATTTGCACACACGTATGTTCATGCGTGTGCACACACGTGTGCGCGCGCCGGTGGCCCGCGCAGGGAGGCAGGGAGGCTCCGGGAGGCTCCAGCACCGCCCGGCGGCCCCTCTGCGGCTCCCGCGCCCCGAGATCCGCGCCTGCGGCGGCGCTTGGGCCCGAGAGCGGGCATCGGAGCGGAGCGGGGCGCGGCGCCGGCGCGGGAGGTGGGGCTCGGGGCGGAGGGAGGGAGGAGGGCCGGGGGAGGGAGGAGGCTCGGGCCGTTCTGAAGTTCTTTGACAGGAGCCAGAGAAGCCGGGCCGGGCCGGAGGAGCGCGCAGCGCCGCAGGGCAGCGGGTGGAGCGCGGGCCTCGCGGAGCGGTGGGGAGAGGACCGCGCGCGCCGCCGCCGCCCTCCGTCCGGCTCCGGCCGCTGGCCGCTCCGTGTCGCAGCGCCCCCGGCCGCGCGCCCCGCGGGCACCATGCTGCTGCCCCGGCTCTGCTGGCTGCCGCTGCTTGCGGGGCTGCTCCCGCCGGCGCCCGCGCAGAAGTTCTCGGCGCTCACGGTGAGTCCCGGCCCAGGGCCCGCGTCCCCCGCCGGCCCCCGGGCGCCCGGGCGGAGCGCAGGTGACCCTCGAGGGGGTGGCGCCTCCGCCCGCGGGCGCGGCCGGGGTAGGTGGGTCCCAGGCCGGTACTGGGGGTGCGCGCCGGGGCCAGACGGCCGCCCTCTTCGGTGGGGCTCCTGGGGAACCCCCCCTCCGGGGACCCCTACCCGCCTGGAGGACCAGCTCAGCTGCGGGCGGCTCCTGGGCTCCCACCGCCGCGGGTGGGAGGGAGTTGGGGTGCGCTCCCCGGCTCGCGGGTGGGCAGGGCCTCGCGCGGACCGTCCGAGGCGGCCCCGCCAGGGACCGGGCGCCCGCTGCCGCTGACCACCGGCCCGGGGCGCGTGTCTCCGCGGGCTCCGGGCGCGTGCGCTGGGGAAGTGGGAGCCCCTCCGGGGGCCCACAAACTTCGCCTGACACCCCCCCCCCCGAAGTGCGGCTGGGAGAAGCAGATGACGTTACAAATGAGGATCGTCTGTCACTCGTGTAAGCGGCAGAAAGGGGCGGGAGGGGCGCCTCCCCGGCCTGTGGCCGCCGCTCTGCCCCGCGGCGCCTCTGCCAGCGCGGGTGCCGCGCGCGCGCCGGCGCGCGCCCGAGCGCGTGGGTCACCGCGGTTGACCGCTGTGTGTTTTTCTTTCTTAGCTGAAACTTCTAGACGACGGCCTTGGCCGGCGGGGCGCGCGGTGCCAAGCGTGGAGCTCTGTCCAGGGGGCTGAGCCAAGCCACCGGCCGCTGGCCCGGGCCGCGTCTGCAGCCCCCAGCTCGGGCGGACCTCGCGGGCCTGCCGTGTTTGCAAACCCATAATTAATGCAATCTGCAGAAACGAAAACATTCCACTTACATGTGTTTTTGAACAAGTGCTTGAGAAAACACGAAGGCAGAGAGGACACCTCTGGCGCAGGGACCCTTTTAAGTGGACAGGGACTTGTCCTCAAGGCTCTACTGTGTCATAAATACACGCTCGGAGTGAGCTGTGGTCCCTCCCATTCTGCTTTTCAGCAAACCTGAAGTGCTCCCGTGAGCCTTTTTCTCTCTGTCTTTCGTTTCTCTCTCTTTTTTTTTTTTCAAAGCCGAGTGAGCGGGGGAAGGAGTGAGTGAGTTCGCGGTTCATACCTAAAATTCTTCTGGAGCGGTCCCGGGGTCCCTGCCTTGTGTCTCACAGTGACTTGTCGATTAGACAGTGCGAACTTTCGCACGCCCGGCCTCCACCAGAAATATTCCCCCGGCGGGGGGGCATCAGACACTTCCTGCGTGTGTTCTTGGGGACACCCATCCACCCGCACATATGCACAGAGGCACACGCACACGCATATGCACACGCACACGCATATGCACACACACATGCACACGCACACACGTATGCACACGCACACGCACATGCACACACATGTACACACATATGCAAATGCACACACACGCACACACGCATATGCACATATACATGCACACACATGCACACGCACACACGTGTGCACATGCATGTGCACACGCACACGCATATGCACATGCACGTACACACATATGCAAACGCACACGCATATGCACACACATGCACACGCACATGCACACACGCATATGCACATACACACGCATATGCACACACACATGCACACACATGCACACAAACGTACACACACATATGCATACGCACACGCATATGCACGCACACGCACACACATATGCACATTCACACACACGCACATGCACACGCACATGCACACGCACACGCATATGCACACACATGCACACGCACACGCATATGCACACGCACACGCACACACTCGCATATGCACACGCACATGCACACACACACGCATATGCACACAACACACACACGCATATGCACACGCACTCGCATATGCACACACACACACATACGCACACACATGCTCCGACGACTGCGTTACAGGCAACGGAGACACAGACCAGGTCTCGGAGTGAGCCCGAGGCGTCCGTCCCCTTCTCGAGCTTGGTGGCACGCTGCCTGCAGTGGCTACAGATTTTTCTGCAAGTGCGAAACGCAGACTGTCATCTGCGGCCGGCTCCGGGGGCGCCCCAGCCGGGTGGTCCCTGGGAGAGCCGGGTCCATGCGTTCGTGGCTGGAACCACTTAAATCTGTAGATGTCCTCCCTCCCCTTCCCGCCCCTCTCGCAGTTTAACTGTTTGCTTTGCCTCTGGTGCCTTCGCGGTCCTGAGCGGGCCGAGGGGCTCCCGGGCTGCCGGCGGCTCGTGGGGCTCCGCGGGGCGCCCGGCACAAGGGAGACGCTCGCTTCACGGCCCTGCTTGCCGGCCCTGCTCCAGAACACTCTGGGTCTTAACACGGCATTTGCAAATAAAATGCTTGGGCTGCTTTTGCATCCAGGAGTGAAGCCGGGAGCCGTAAAATGTGTCGGCAGACTCCCCGCCCCCGCCCGCCGCCGCGCCGGGACACCGCGAGGCAGGCTTGCGTGGGCCGCGTCGTCCCGCGTCGCCCGTGGCCCTGCAGATCGCTCTCCAGACAAGGGAAGGGCTCTCCCGCCGCAGGACCCACGCACGGGACCTGCGGTGAGCCAGCGGCAGCGTCGGGGTGGGGGGCTGGGAGCCCCCGAGCCTCCCCGTCCGCAGTGTCCTCGCCTGTAGGGCGGGGGGAAGCAATGATGTCTGCTTAGCGCATGTGAGGATCAAAGACGCACGTTTAATATCCCGGCACCCGCGAGTCCCCCGTTAACCCCGGGTCCGATGGCGCCTGTGGCCCTGGCCCACACGGGGCGGTTCTCAGCTCCACAGTCAGCACCTCGCACGCTGCTGTGTCCCCAGGTGTGCAGGGGTCCTGGTCCCACGCGGTCCCACCCGCCACGGATGCGGGGGGCACGCCGCCTGCTCTCCGTGTGTGTGTGTGCGCGCGTGTGAGTGTGTGTGCGTGTGCGCGCGTGCGTGTGTGAGTGTGCGCACGTGTGTGAGCGTGTGAGCGTGTGTGCGTGTGTGCGTGTGTATGTGAGAGTGTGTACGTGAGTGCATGAGTGTGAGTGTGTGCGTGTGTGTACATGTGTGAGTGTGCGTGCGCGTGCGTGTGCGCGTGAGTGTGAGTGTGTGCGTGCGTGTGAGACGAGGAGAGCAGAGCTGTGTGGACGGGACGGGCCCGCGGGCACGCGGCCCTCCCGCCTGGGCCGCCCCTTCCCTTCCATTTCTTCTGGCGGGAAGCGGGGGTCGCGGAGGTCGTCGCTTGGCTTCTCAGAACTGCGCACTTGTCTGCTCTGTCCCTGCGTTGTGGGGTGCAGCTTGCCTGAGCGTGTCGCTGGGTTTGATCGCCTCCACTATACTGCGCTCAAGACCCAGACAATCCGCTCCGCTTGAGAACTGCCATTTTATTTTTCACCACGGACCGTGGTCATCCGCGGACTTTCCGATGGCTCTGCGTGACCCCTGGTCACCGGCGGGAAGACCGCAGCCGGATTCCGGCCCGCAGATGGCGCCGTCGAGCGCGTTAGCACCCTGAGACATGGGGCCCAGGCGGCTTCCCCCTCGAAGTGGGTGCAGCCGGAGGCCGGGCCACCTCCGCTGGCTGCGGGCCTGGCCTGGCCGCCTCGCTAAGTTCCAGGAGGGCCGGGACACTGCAGAAGGACGGCCAGCGTAGGTCGCTGGCCGCGCGGACAGGCCACCACCCCCTGCTTCGGCAGGGGTGCAGGTAGACGGCTCTGATGGACGGCCGGACAGCCGGGACCAGGGAGGAGTGACATTTCCTGCCCCCCGTCCCCCGGCCTCAAGCCGAGGCGTCGCCCGACTGCAGAGCAGCTGGACGGCTCCGCGCGGGGTCGGGCCACCTCCCTCTGACGCTTTCTCACCCCCAGGGCGCCGTGCCCCGCCCCCTCGGGGCCCACCAGGGACTGTCGCGGGTCCACGCTGGGTGTCGCTGAGCCGCACACACTGTGTAAGGGGCTTCGTGTCTGTGTTCTCGCTTTACCGCCATGGCGATGGAACCCGAAACTTCCGTCGTGTCACGTTCAGGAGAAGAGGAAGCGGGGTTGGGGGGGCGTTCCCGAGCCCCCCGAGTCCGCGCGCGCGAAGCCCACGGAGGCGCCTCCGAATCCGCCCGGGGCTTTGTCTCCCTCGGCGAGGTGGGCGCGGCCCCGCACAGGTTTTGGTGTCACTTCGAGGGACTTTATGCTTCGGCGCCGCCTCGTCCCGGACCTCTTGGCCGGCCGCGCGTCCCCGCGGGGGTCGGGTGCGGGCCGGGCTGGGGGACGCGCTGGCCTGGGGGCTGTGTCCACGGTGGGAACGGCCTCTCCGCCCCGCGTGCACGCATCTGGGGGGCAGGAGGTGGGAACGCAGCCTTTGCTCACGTGTTAACGGTTGCGTTAGTCGCATGTCCACGACAAGCTCTGACGCCGAGGTCGCTGAGACGCCCCCGTCGCCATGCGCGCGCGCCGGGGCGGTGGTGGCGGGAAGGCGCGCGGCCGGGTCTGCGTGTCCCCGCGGGCGCCCGAGGATCCAGAAGCGATTGCGCGATTCGGGGTCTCCCCTGCTCCCCGCATGTGCTGCGGAGACGGGGATGCGCGCGCAGCCCCGGGGAGGGAGGGGACCGGAGCAGGTCAGGAGCAGGAAATTAAACGCCGGGAAGCCGTTTCCATGGCGACCGACGGCCCAGCACCAGCGCAGCCGCGTTAGCGGTGGTGTCAACCCAGCGCGCAGGAGGCCGCGGCTTCTCATCCCAGGCAAACCGAGCCCGCACAGCGCGCCAGGGTGTTGGAACCCGGCTGTCGCCGAGATGAGCAGCGTCGCCCTTGGGGCAAGGGTGACATCTACATGCTTTAAAATTAAAGGGTTCGCTGTTCCGCACATACGAGTCACAGGATCTTGTCATGAGAGGGGAAAAAATAAGAAAAAAACCTTCTCAGTTAATCGATAAAAAACAAGGATTGTCACCTCCATGCTCCTCTAGCGGACGGTGTTGGTGACAAGCTCTCACCACTCATATCTGTACATCTGCAGACTTTGAATATCAACCTATTGGATGTTTAACCGAAGCCTGCCAGCGCAAAGAGTTCAGAAAATGAAATGCTAATTTGGTATGGGGTAAGAAGAAATTATCATACAAGTGGAAATAACAGACATTCTTATGGGGTTTTGTCCCAGGCTGAAAAATCCGAGAGCAGACGTTGGCGATAAAACACAAACGAATAGAACCAAGTAAAATATCAACTCGCATTTATACTGTCAGGGCTAAAAAAAGAAATTATAAGCGGAAACTCGTACACGGTAACATCTAGCCGAATTTAACGCGCCTCTCCAGCACGGAGGCAGTGTCCGTGTGCTGCCGACACCGTAATTATAGGCAGATTTTTTTCCGTGGGGGACACAACGCGGCGTGTCCCCAGTTAAGGGCGTTTGAGGGGACGCGGTGTCCACACGGCAGGTGAGCGCCCCCTTCCCGGGGCGACACCTCCCTTCCTCCTGTGTCTGTCTCTCCTCCTTCCTTCTCTCTGCACTTCCACCCAAGTCACTGTCACTCGTGACTCGTGGCTCCCGTGGTCACCAGTGTGTTGCCACCTGCACTGCAGCCCGGCTGGAACTCCCTGAGGGGTGTCCTCAGTTTCTCTCCCTCACATTCTGGTCTCTGAAGGTGTGTGTCTTTCTCCGTCCCGGAGGCCAGCGGTGGCGAGTGGGTGGCCGTGGCGATGTCACTGCTCCACCCATCATGAGTTGGGGGCCTATGGCAGGTTTTTTTGGGGGGAGAGGGGTTAAACCCACTCTTGGCATTTGGGGTGCTGGCACGGAGTCTCCGATGATAATGAAGCTTCAGAAAACACGAAGGGTTTTAGGCGAACGTGGGTCTGCGGTGGGTCGATCCTGGTTCCGGAGGCTTCCGCAGGCCGTGCATGATCCGTGAGGCCCGTGTCATTCCGGATGTCCCCTGGTTCGCTGGTTTCGTCACTTAAAGACCAAGTTCGTCAGTTTCTCGGCGGAAAATGCTGTCGTGTACGGGTGGGCCTTGGCCAAATCGGGCGTATGTGTTTCTCTCTCTGCCCCTCTGCTCTGTGGTCCAGGCGCTGGAAACAGTGCGTCTACCCCACCCATGAGGCGAGAGTCCCCCCGTTATGGGATCAGGAAAATCTGGCTTCCGTCTCCTCGCCTGCCCTGGCCAGGTCCTTCCCGCCAGCCGCGATGGACGGGAGCAGGTGGTGGACACTTCTGTGGACCCGGCCAGGGCGGTGGTCGCTGGGAGTCCGGTTGGCGCCCAGGCGGCGGGGCCCAGGCCGGCGGTGAGGGTCCAGGCCGTGTGGCGCTGCGCTGGGGAAGCCCCGCGTGGCCTCCTCTCCCGTGGCCTCCTGAGCCGCGGAGCGGGAGGCGCCCCTACCCCGTGGAGCCGCCGACGCACCCTGGTGCTTGTCTGCCCCAGCCGTGGGAGCAGGTGGGGAGCCGGCCGGGAGCCGGCGGGGGGCAGGCGGGGAGCCGGCGGGGAGCGGGGGACCCTCCAGCACCAGGGAGCTGCCCTGTCACCTGGCAGCCGGCGGAGCAGCCATGGGAGGGCGCAGAGCTGGCGGCCCGGCCTGTGGCCTGGGTTTCTGCGCGCAGTTCGATTTTGGGGGGGCAGGGTCTGCGAGGCCCGGGCGGAGCCCCCGTGTTTGGCAGATGCATTTCACCCACTCTCTTCCCTGTGGCGTGAGGTGTCACTGCCCTGGTGAGCCCCCCGAGACGCGCAGACATTCACCCCCACCCCGCCCACCAGAGTCAGCGACCGGGGGGCCCCCAGGACACGCCTGCACGTCACGGCGGCGCTGTCACTGGCGCCACGGACAGGCCGGGTCCTCCAGCACAGGCCACCCCCGCGGACGCGCACGCGGCGTCCCGGGCGAGGGGTCCCTGCGTCCAGCACGCGGGGTGCAGACCTCGGCGCGAATTCCTCACACTGGCACCGCGCCCTCCAGCCGCCGGCGCCAGCGGCGTGGGGCGGCCGCCTCCGCGTCCTCACGGCCGCGCCAAGCAGCTGTGTGTGCCGTGGGCGTGTGTCCCCGGAAAGCCCGCAGCGCGGGGCAGGTGGGGGACGGCTCCGGCCTGAGCGCACACGTCCCGCGGGGCGGGGCCGCAGGTGCGCCCGCGCCCGTGCCCGTGCCCGTGCCCGCCGGCCTCCGCCGGGGATCAGCCTTCCGCGGGCGGCTGCCAAGGACGGATGCGCTTGGAGGTGCCATCCAGGTGCGGCCCGGGCCCTGGGGCTGCGCTCCGCGCCTCCGCCTGGCTCCGCCTGAGCCCGAGGGCGGGGGAGTCCCCCCCACACCCCTGCTCCGCCCGCTGCTCCCCACGTGGCCCGCAGGGGGAGCCCACGAGCAGCCGGGCCCTGAGGGGGGCCCGGTGGGGGGTGGGGCTGGGGGCTGGGGGCGGACCCCCAGTGAAGCTTCTGCCGCCTCCATGACAAAAAGCTGCCCCCCCCCGGCCGTCTGCCCCTTAGCACGGGTTTGGGGACCACATGCAACCCCCCCAGTCGTAGAGATTCGGCTGGTGACGGGAGATCAGGATTAAAACAGGACTGTCCCCCGCCTTTATCTGGAAGTCTGGGGTTCGCGGGCTGACGTCCGCGCATCAGTCAGAGGCCGCCCGGGGGGGTCCTGGGTGGGGTTTGGGTGTAAACTCCGGGGGCTGCGGAGGGCGTCGCGGGGCGCGCCCCCCGGCAGCGGCGGCGTCCCCCATTCCCCCGCGAGGCCAGCGTGTCCCCGGGGGGCGCGGCCAGCAGAGCCGTCTTCCGTGAAGTCGTCGCACCCGCGCCCCGAGAAGAGGTCCCTGGGGCGGTGACGGGCCCGCGGCCCCCGCCCTCGGCGCGCCCTGCCCGGCCTCGCCCCAGCCCCAGAGACCGCCCGCCCTCCTGCGCGTCCAGACGCTCTGGAGGAGACTTGAAGAGGCCATCGTTGGCCCCCGTTCAGATCTACATTCTTTCCTCTCTCCTCCCTCGTTCCGCCCCCACGTGCTCGCGGGGCTCCTCGTCCGGTGACAGAGGAGAGCCTGCATTTCCGGCGACAGCGGCGGGCTGGCCCGGGCCCCTGGCCTGTGAGGGCCGCGGGCCGAGGGGCGGGGCCTGCGGGGACCGGGCACCTGCTTCAGGCTCCGCCCGGCTGGGCCTTGGTCCCTGCGTTGACGGGAGACCCGGTGCTGGGCTGGTCTAGGTCGCGGGTTGAGGGGGGCTGGCCTCTGTCGTGGTGTCCCCCCCCTCCCTCCCCCACGCACCTGACGAAGGCTCCACGACAGAACCAGGCCGAAAGCCGTACAGAGGTGCACAGGCGTCCTCGTTCCTGGGGGGCAGGGGCTCCGGCTGGCTGGGGTCACCCCGCCGCCGGGGGGAGCAGGTCAGTGAGGGGTCGCGACCACCGCGAGCAGGGAGAGGTTTACACCCAAAGCCCAGCGCAGCGAGGCCCACGCAGGCGGCCGGGCTGGACGTTGCTGGCCGCCCTCACGCCCGGGTGGAAACTCAGGCGGCTTCGAGGCGACCACAGCCCGACCGTCCACGTCTCGGGGAGCCCCACGGGGCTGGTGACTGACGGGAGCAGTGACAGATGTGGCACTCACTAAACCTCGGTTACTTATGCCCCGCGCTGTGCCTCTGGGGCGCCCTGTGATTATGAAGTGACAGGGAGACGGCACCCGTGAACTCACAGGGGCCCAGACTCTAACCAGACGCACGTGGCCGGGCCAGCTCAGAAAATGGGGACCATGATGCCCTCCGAGGCGGGCCGGGCCCCTCCCCTGCGGCTCCTGCCCAGCCCGGCCGCCCTCGCCCGGTGCCCTGCGCCCCGCGGGGAGCACAGACGGCCCAGCAGTGGGAGCACTGCTTTCCAGGGACTCTCCCCTCTCTCTCCCGCTCCGCCGGGAACACTCCCTCCTACGTCTCTGCCGCCCGTGGTTCCTGGCGGCCCCCCTCACCTTTGCGCCCTTCTCCGGGGGCGCCCAGCATGCTGGCGGGTCCCGTTCTTGGCGGTGACGAAGGCACAGACGCCCCTCACGAGAGGGGCTGTGGGACTCAGCAGAACCCGGCCTCTGGGACTCCGGGGGACGGCTGTGGGGCTGGCGGGGACCACTCGGGCTCCCTGAGGGGGTGAGGGGGGCCCTCTGTGGCCCGCCGCCTGGCGGCCAGGGGTTGGGAGGACCGAGCTCGCCCCCCCTGGGGTGGGGAGCAGGGTGCCGCCCACCCTGGGGTTCCGGGCTCCCTGGCAGTGATCCTGGCGGGCGCCCTCACGGCTACTGCGCTGGGCCGTCTGTGCTGCGCGGGGGACCGTCCTGTTCTGTCACCATGCCCCGTGGTCTTGGTCTGCGCTGTCAACACCGCCCCCTCCGTGCGTCGGGGTCTCAGGTGGGGCGGGGGCTGGCAGAGCGGAGAGCTCCGGGCCACCAGACCCCACTGCACAGTCCCCCTGCCATCCCACACATGGGCTCCACGTGGGGCGCCCCCCTCAAGCCCGTGTCGTGGGACTTGGAAAACAGTGTCGAGCCGGGAATTTTCTGTCTCTTTTCCTGGACACCGTGCGTGGCCGGAGCGGGGGCTGGAACCAGGTGGTTGTGACCTTCCCGTGCGGGGCCCGGAGGCGGCTGAAGGACGGGGACGTCAGGCGGCGGGGGGCAGGGGAGACGCGGGGTTGAGGGGCATCCCGGTGCTGGCGGGGGCGCCGGTGAGAGCGGAGCCCTCTGCGCGCACGTCCCAGCTGACCTCGGGCACAGGAGACGCGGGTGCGGTGTCCTCGGTGGCAGCGGTGTCCCCGGTGGCAGCGGGGGCGGGGCGGGGACCCCCGAGAGGAGCCGGGCCAGGCTCTGTTCTTCCGCTGTCCGGCCCCGGGTTCCGCGTGTCCCTCCTTGAAGGCGCCCGCCCTGGGCATGGCCCCGCCGAGGTCCCTTCCACAGTGTGTAGCGTGACGTTAACGGTCACTGTCCTCCTCTCCAAGTCCGCGCAGGGGCAGCGGGCCCAGCGCCACTCCTGGCGCATTATTCTCACCGCGGATGAGTGACCGAGCTCCTTCTGGGATGATCAGCTCGTGACTGGCTCAGACGTGATCACTCAGTGTCACGGAATCCAGTTAGCTCCCGAGGCTCGGGAACCCAAGTGCCGGGTGTGACTGTGGTGACAGTCCCGCGAGCCTCGGACAGCCCGGCCTGCAGCTGCCATGTGCCATAGACGTCAGCCGTGCTGGACGGCGTCCCCAGTCCCGAGGACCGTCCCCGTGGGCTGTTCCGCCACCAGGCAGACAGGGTCTCCGGACGGTATGAACGGAAGACAACCGTTCGGGGAGAGGAACGGAGCGAAACGCACAAAATACCAGAGGGACGATCCGAGTCAAGTCGCGAGGGAAGGGCTGTGAAGCCCGAAGGCACCTCACAGGCCTCAGATGTGACAACGCTCTGTGTGTCCCCAGCACACCACGGAGGCCTGACTGTCATTGTAGCTGGGCCGAGGTACCGGTGTCCTGAGCGGGCTCCACAGGTCACACAAAGGCCCCTGTCCCCAAATGTCCCTCAGAGACGAACCCCCTAACCCCGACTGCGTTCGTAAACCGCGCCCCATCTCCTGCAGAGGGGAACCTTGTCGATTCCTTGCCTCTTTATTTAATCTGCCATTCCCCCAAAGCGTCCACACACTCTTTGCTCCCTTTTTTTTTGAAACAAAAAATGAATTTCCCTCTCGGGTTATATAGTTTTTGCTCGGCAGATAAATAGTCGCTCCTGCAGCTCTCACCTTCTGTGGATTTTATTTTTAAATGCGGTTGGTCCTGGGCAGTGAGAGAGCAAACGCAGGGACAGCTAGCTGGCTCGGGGACAGTCCCCTCCAGAGCTCTGGGCTCAGCCTGGATGGCCGTTCTCCGGCTGTGACGGCTTCGAGGCGCGTCAGGGACCCGAGGTTTGGCTGCTGGGCCACACCGGCTGGAAAGAGGTTCGTAGCGACTCCACCTCGGGAAGCGAGAGTCGCCCCGTGTCACACGCAGATGACCGTCCTGCTCTGTGGCTCTTACACACTGTTCCCTTCCCACCGCGACGTTTGCTGTTCGGATGACATCGTCTGTGAGAGCCGGATGTGAAATCAGACAGAATGGCGGGGCTTAGAGCAATCCCTGGGTGACGTCGGGTGCTGCGGGTCTGGGAGTGGGGGGAGGTCCCACGGGCCGTCCGGGCTGCGTCTGGCAGGGTGGG
>PVKZ01008325.1:0-16656 GCA_004027375.1 Macroglossus sobrinus
TTTTCCTCCCTCTCCTCCTACAGGGTGCTTCACCTGCTAGAGGCTGCTTCTTTGTTTCTCCCAGTCCACTGCCTGACACCCAGTGTTCTTACCTGTGGTAGCTCTTATGCACAGATCCCAAGCTCAGATGTGCTGGTGTTCAGTTTAGGTGTTTTTTGTTGAGTTTTAGATGTTCAGCTTGTTGTTGTTTCAAGGGGAGTGATTTGGGAATGTATCCCACTCTGCTGTTTTTCCAAAGATCCTTTATATAGTATCTTGCACCTTCAAAAGTATATGCTTATTCCTAGCCAGTAGGCAAATATTTAGCATTCAAACTAGCTATTAAAGGCACCAGAGAGATTTGCTTCCCCACTGACCTCCACCTATGCCTTATTGTTAAAGTGTACAGCTGAAACTTATTGGATTTTTAAAGATATGTCAGCATAGAAAATAATTAATTTATAATAGTAAATAAGATGATAGGTGAAATGAAAAAATAAATGATTGACAAAAAAATAAAAATAAAAAAGAAAGTGTTTAACACTAGAAAATAAGAAATTTTAGCTTCTAAATCATCTGGTGAGAATGGCAATGGGAATACAAGAGAACATTATTGAATTTCCCTTATTCCCAACGAGGCCTGTTTTCTCTAGGTAGCAATAACATCCTTCTTTCTGCAGAGAGACTCAACATTACACACAACCACTTTGGTCACGTTAGATACCCACAAGTGAGAAATGTCAGAAAAGGAATAAAAATTAGTGGACACCATGGTAAAGAGTATGCTTTCCAAAGAAAACAGAGCCTACCTTTACACTGGGAAAATATAAGCACTGTGAAACTTATCTTTGATTAACTCCCATGAGAGTAAATTGATATCATCATGGCACCATCTGTGCAGTCATTGTGATCACTTCAAAGTATGACTGGTATCCACGATTAATCACTTTTTAAATTAAATTCCACTTAAAGGAGCCTCACATTGCTAAAGATTATCTGAAAACAGAGGTTCAAGTGAGAGGAACTTAATTTTTTTTAAAAAAGTAGATCTGGCCTCTTTATTCTCCTAACCTCATTTTTGCTTTTCCTACCCTGGCAGTTTCCATTATAAGGAGAAGGCTGGTTTAGGGCAGCAGGAGCAAAGTAAAGTTATGACTGCTTCTTTTCAATGAGTGATTATTCTGGAATACTGCTCAGAGACCATCCCCTTACTCTTGCTTTGAGCAGCATTAAACCAAAAATTCCTCTTTTTAGTGGTCAGCAGCAGTATTTGGGGTTCTCTTAAGGAAGATAGGCAACTTTTGGGCTGGTATGGGGAGGGGAAAAAGGGGAGAAGAGCCCCTTTCTGACTCTTATGGAGTCTCCTCTTGTGTTTCCTTGGAAGCAGCAGGACTTCTGGGCCAGTATGGTTACTATTCTCCACTCTCCTCCACAAAAAGGGAGGGTGGTGAATAGAATTTAGAACATACTGAATGAATTTTTGGTAGCCCCCTTCCCATAAAACCCTGTGGATAGTCTCTTAGGAAGATTTTCTTGGAGTTTACTGCTCAGCCTGAACTTGTCATCATGAATGGAGCTCACTCCTGTCTGGAGACACATTATTCTCTTAATAGGGACTCACCCTATCCAATCTTGCACATATCTGTGGCCCCAAAGGAGCAGAGTGAGCATGGGTGATGAAAAGATTGATGGAAGAGAATATATGGGTCAGTGCAAACTCGCCATGGACACTTGGGTAATTTCTATGATGTACAGGGCCTACTGATAGTGATTCAGGGAGGTCATCTCATGAGGTCTCCTTGTTGTTCTATTTAAATGACATTTCTTTAAAAATTTCCATATATACCCAACTCAACCCAAATTAACTAAAACTTTCAAAAGAATCTTTGGCCACCCAAAAGTTGTGAATTCTGCATGCTCTACCCTGCTCTACCCTGTAAACCTTCCTTGCTCAGGTCAGCTCACTTTCCTCTGGCTACAGTTCCAGGCCCATGAGCTCAGTCTGTGGTATTAGCATGCCAGTACTCAATGGTCTGCTTTGTAGCTCATTTCCATCACTGCATTCACACAGGCACTCTGTAGCAAAGCTAATAAACCCATCCTGATTTTTTTTCTTTTTTTTTGGGGGGGGGCAAATGTCACTTTGATACAACTTGTGGTTTTCTTTGGTCACCAGTTGATCCCATGACCTATAAATTAGTCATCATTGCCTGTGAGAATGAAAAGTATTTGAAATTAACACAGCTATGAATCTACCCAAAATGAGGGCCACCTTTCCCCAACCAAACAAATTCCACAAAACTCACCTCTTTAAAACAAATTCCACCAAAATGGAAAAAAAAATCCTTAGATGTTAGAAATTCCTACAGAGAATATTCACTTATGCATTTCACAGAGTCATAACATTGCATTTGTGTAGTAACTGAAAGGCCTATTTTGAGTGTATGTAATTCTTTAACCTTTTCATCCATCTTAGGCCAATTAAGAATTTTTGTTTGTTTGTTTTATTCTTTAGACAAACTTTCAAAGCTTCTAAACTAACCACCTCCATCCCCAGTTCTTGCCATGTGACTACGCTAGCAACGTCCTCAGGTTGATAACAATATTCCAGAAAATTGAAATTTAGGGCTGCCACTCTCTACAGTGCCTTACCAAACACTTAAAAACAAAAGGAGAACCAGGCAATTGAACTTTGAAGCTATCTTCCCTCATCAGTCTCAGCTTAATTAAATATATATTAGTTATTCATGTAGTGTTCTATGGATAATTTACTCCATCGCCCCAATATTTACAAATCCACTCATTTAGCTAAGAGCTTATGCTTGGTTTGAAATATTTTAGTACAATAGAACCTTCTTACAACCTGCTCCTCTGTGCATTAATTTGAATAATTCCAAAGTCAGGCTCAACACAGAAGTGTTCTTTCAAGGATACCAGTGTTAGAGGGAGTTGAACTTTATTGAATACACTAATGGAGCTTAGGGTAGGCCACCCCAAAATATGCCAAAGTGGCATATTGATTATTTTAAATTAATGTTACTTGAGAAATAGCTGATGCAAGAACACCCTGACATTCCTCAATCTGTTTCCCTGAAAGCAGAAAATAAATCTCCTATGTGAAAGATACCCCCACCGCTCCAGGAGTTAAAGAGACATTGTTATCACTAGAGATAGGGAATTCAGGAACAAGAAGCCTGTAAGAACAAACCTTGTACATTCTTTACTAATTTACTACACCAAGCCCAAATTCTGCTTAGATTCTTTACTGATTAAGCATCCAAGCCTAAGTTTCTTTGTCTTGTCAATTCTTCACAAATTTATTGTTTGCCTAAAAAATATAAAAGCTGCCTGCTTTAAATATTTCCTTAAGTCTATTTCTGTGAGACCTCTGTATACACAAATTAATTTTTTTCTCCTGTTAATCTCTCTTGTGTTAATTTACTTGTAGACCAACCAAAAGAACTAAGAAGGGTAAGGGGGAAATTTCCCCTCTCCCCCAAAATATATGTATGCATGTATATATGTATATAGATACAGATATAAATATCTGTATGTTTGTAAAAGTATATATATTTAATTTTGTACATGGAATAGGAGAAGGGGTTAATTTTTCTTTCCTTTAATAAATCATGCTCTCTCTCTTTTATGGGAAATAACCATAAGCTGGAGTTTACGTATTCTATTTCCCTCTCGACAAAGACTCCTAAAGTCAAAACTTATTTGCAAACATAAAAAGACAACAAAACACACCAACTTGAGAATGTCCAGGGCACAAGTGTCCAAGTCCCAGAGCAGGTTTTAGAATGACTGCCCTGACAAATGGCTTTTCTTTCACGTTTACTGACCTGCACTTTGGCTTCAGTCACATCTATGTGTCTTGCAAGCTCCTGTCTGTGGGGAGAAGACCACAAATGTTTAGTGTTTGGAGTTGTGAATTAAATGAAATATATGGATATACATTTTATGCTTGTTTTAACATCTGCATTCTCTCCTCAAGATCCCTCACACCACTAAATAAACTTCTCCATCATTCCTGGATTCAGGCTTACTTTATAGATGGTTTCTCCCTTCAAAATTTAAAGTGGCACCAAAAACTCAGTAGTCAAGATAAATAATTTTAATGAAGTATTTAAAAATATAAATATTAGGAAGGAGGCAAGATGGCATAGAAGATAGTGGCTGTGCACACCTCCTCTAGTGACCATATGCAATTTATAACAAAATAACAGAGCAACCAGCACATGAAGTCACCAGAGGTTTGGCCAAACAGAAGTCCTACAACTAGGTAACATCAAAATTGTAGGAGGGGTGGAGACATGAAACAGCTCAGTCCCCAATCATATGTGACTATTGAGCTCCCCCACCTGAGGAGTGAGGGGTCCTGGCCACACACAGGGCTCCCCAGCCCAGGGTTCCAGAGCCAAGAAGAGAAGTCTCCACCCTCTGGCTATGAAAACCAGCGGAGGTTGTGACTGAGTGAGAAGAAGGGCTGTGGGATTGGAGACCGTTCCTTTTAACAGGCTTACACCCAGCCTTACTCATTGCTGGACACGCTCTGAGCTCCAGAACTGTGGTAGCTGCTCCAGGGGCACCAGGGACATACAGGGAGGTGTTGAGTTTTGGGTTTCAGGGCGAGAGCTCTAGGGGTAGCTTTCTCTTGGTCACTGGTGCAGGCAGAAGCCATTGTTCCTCTCCTACCCCAGCCTGAAAATGCAGGTGCCATTAAGCTGGATAGCATAGGTCACTTCACCCAGAGGATTCCCTAAAATTCCACCTTTCACTATTTTTAGGTCCACTCAGCCACTTCCAGTGATTTGTTCCATAGAAATGTGCTGTCTTGGATCTTGTTTCAAACTTTCACAAAAACTCTTAAAGGCTCACAAAACCTAAAGAAGCAGCATCTGGTCTTGGTGGGCTCTGTACTTCTTGCTGAGCAGCCTCAGGCCCAGCACTAGTGGCAACCAGCCTTGGTTTTGGACTTAACCCCTTGATGTACATATAAGCCCAGCAGAGGTGGCAGGCATATGTCGATTGCTTGGTGACTCTTATCAGGTGGCCCCAGAGGTTCACAGGCTGCCACTGAACTCGGCTTGCAGCTGGACCCTGACTCCACCAGGACTGTGCCAAGGGTCCCCATAGCACATCTGCTACATAAGGACATTCTACTAAGACCAGGAAACTTAGGAGCCCTACCTAAAAATAGAAACAAACACAGAGAGATAGCCAAAATGGGGAGACAAAGAAGCATGTCCCACATGAAAGAGCAGAACAAAACTCTAGAAAAAGGAGTCAACAAAATGGAGACAAACAATATACAAGATGCAGAGTTCAAAACACTGGTTATAAGGGTGCTCAAGGAACTTAGAAGAGTAGATGAACTCAGTGAGAACTTTAACAAAGAGATTGAAAACATAAAAACGGAGATGGAAAACATAATAGGGAGCCAGTCAGCAATGAAGTAGATAGTATCTGAAATGAAGAGTATATCATAGGGTATCAACAGAGTGGGTGAAGTGGAGGATCGAATCAGTGATTTAGAAGATGGCATGGCAGAGGACATCCAATAAGAACAGCAATGAGAAAAATAAAGATAGTTTAAGAAGCCTCTAGAACAACATCAAACATAACAATATTTGTATAATTGGGGTACCAGAAAGAGAGGAGAGAGAGCAGTGAATTGAAAACTTATTTGAAGGAATAATGACAGAAAACTTCCCTAACTTGGTGAAGGCAATAGACATACAACCCCAGGAAGTTCAGAGAGTTACAAACTAGATGAACTCAAAGAGGGCCACACCAAGACACATCATGATTAAAATGCCAAAGGTTAAATACAAGAGAGAATCTTAAAAGCAACAAGAGAAAAGCAATTAGTTACCTACAAGGGAGTTCCCATAAGACCATCAGCTGATTTCTCAACAGAAACTTTACAGGGCAGAAGGGATTGGCACAAAATATTCAAAGTGATGACAACCCAGGACCTACCTACAACCAAGATTATTCTACCAAGGAAAGCTATTATTTAGAATGGAAGGACAGATAAAGAGCTTCCCAGGAAAGAAAAAGATAAGGAGTTCATTATCACCAAGCCAGTATTATATATATATATATATAATCTAAGTAAAGAATGACAATAACTACATATCTATCAATAAGTACTTCAGATGAAAAAGAATTAAATGCTCCGATCAAAAGATAGGGTGGCTGAATGGATAAGAAAATAAGACGCTTACATATGCTGACTACAAAAACTGACTTCAGATTAAAAGACACACACAGACTAAAAGTAAGGGGATGGAAAAATATATTTCATGATGGACCTAGAGGGTATTGTGCTGAGTGGAATAAGTCAGATAGAGAAAGACAAATGCCATATGATTGCATGTATATGTGGAATCTAAAGAACAAAACAAACAAACAAACAGAAACAAACTCATAGATACAGAGAACATTTTGAGGGTTACCAGATGAAAGGAGGGTTTGGGGGGGGTCAGTGGACAAGTGGGAAGGGATTAAGAAGTACAAACAGGTAGTTGCAAAATAGTCATGGAGATAGAAAGTATAGCCAATAATATTATAATAACTATATATGGTGTCAGAGGGGTACTGGATTTACTGGGGTGATCACTTTGTGGGTTATATAGCTATCTAATCACTATGTTATATATCTGAAACTAATATAATATTGTATGCCAACTAAAATTGAATAATAAAAAAATTATTAAAATATATAAATATTAATGCAAGAAAATCTATGATAAACAAATTATCAAAATTTTAAATAAAAGAAGGATCCAGAACTGCAGTTGCTTGACAGTACCTTATTCTTCTTACCCTGATTCCAAAAAGTTTATTTAACAAAACAGGTCACAAGCATAGGCAATATAAAAGAAAAAACAAATCAGACTGCATCGAAATAAAAAACTTCTGTGCATCAAAAGACCACAATCAGTAGAATGAAAAGACAACCCACAGGATAGGAGAAAATATTTGCAAATCTTATATCTGATAAGTTTATACACAGACTATAGTAAGAACCCTATAACTTAACAATAAGAAAGCAAACACCCATATTAAAAAAATGGGCAAAGGCCTTAAATAGATGTTTCTCCAAATGGCTACTAAGCATATGAAAAGATGCTCAACATCACTAATTAATCATTAAGGAAATGCAAATCAAATCCACATTGATTCTGCCTCATCCAGTTCAAATGGCTGCTATAAAAAAAATAATAACTAGTGTTGGGGAGGACAAGGAGAAATTGGAAACTTTGTGCACTGTTTCTGGGAATATGAAATTGTACTGCCTTATTCTACTTGCATGACATACTTGTATGGGTATTACACAATAGTTTTGGTTTTGCAGGATAAAGAGTTCTGGAAATGGATGGTGGTGATGGTTGGACAATAAAAAATGTACTTAATAGCGATGAACTGTACACTTACAAATGACTAAGATAGTAAATTGTATGATACCTTTCTTTTACCACAATAAAAAAATTAGAGAAAAATTAACCTTATAAGGAATAAAAATGGGCAAAGGACTTGAATAAGCATATTAAAAGATGGTCTACATCAGTCAAACGGAAGTGTATTAAAAGATGGTCAACATCATTAGTCAAAAATAAAATGCAAATCAAAACTATAAGATACCACTTCACAGCCAGTGAGATAGCTCATATTAAAAAAAAAAAAAAAAACAGAAAAGTACAAGTGTTGACAAGAATGTGGAGCAATTGGAATCCTTGTGACTGCTAGTGGAAATGTAAAGTGGTGCAGTCATTACAAAAAACAGCAGAGTAATTGCTCAAAAAATTGGAAACAAAATTACCATATGATCCAGCAATTCCTGGGTATTCACAAAATAATTGAAAACAGTGACTTCCAACTGATTTTGTACACCCATGTTCACAGCAGCATTATTCACAATAGTCAAAAGGTAGAAGTAACCCAAGTGTAGCCATTAATAAATGAATAGATAAACAAAATATGGTATTTACATACAATGAAACATTATTCAGCCTTAAAAATAAGGAAAGCCTATCATATGCTACATGGATTAACTTTGAGAACATTATGCTAAGTGAAATAAGCCAGTCACAAAAAGAAAACCATTATAAGATTCCACTTACATGAGGCTTATAGAGTAAACAAATTCATAGAAAGTAGAAAGGTGATTGCCAGGGCTGGAGGAATAACAAGTTGTTTACTGAGCACAGAGTTTTAGTTTTACGAAATGAAGAGTTTGAAATTGACTGCACAATATGAATGTATTCAACACTACTGAACTACATAGATAGCAAATTTTATCTTTAAGTATATTTTACCACAATTAAAAAAAGAACTACCAACTAGTAATCAGACTTGATTCAATTAAGGACTGTATGAAAATATTTCCCTTGATACACAGAAGGCATCCTCCTCCCAAAACCCTGGAGCACAAGTGGCTTTTTTAGCTTAGGAAGGGAAGGAGGAGGCCCACAGAGAAAAAGTGCCTAGAAATAAGCCTGAATCCCCTTGGAGAACAGGATTGGAGCATGCCACTTACCTTGTAGCCGCATCCGGGTATTGAGTGTGTTTGAAAGTGGTTTCCAGCTCTCGCAACTGTGCTGGTGTGAACTTATTGTATTGGATTCATGGCTGCCTGTTCTACAGAGCTATGACGACCACCACGTGAACCATCTCAGCCTGTTGTTGCCAGGTCTCCTGGTCGCCACCACCACTCTCATGGTTCCCGTGGTCAGTGTTGTCTTTCTGGTCACTTTTGTGGTCGATGTTGCCTTCATGGTTCATGTCATCCATGAGGCCCAGATCTCCTTCTTCAATGTAGACTTCTTCGGTTTCTGGTGCTACACCTTGCACAAATTCAGATCTTATTTCCACTTGGCATACTCCCAGGAAGCAGAAGTAGTTGTCTCTGGCTAGAGGCTCCATGGCTGAAGTGCAGCAAAAACCATGAGCATCCATAAACTGTGCTGGTTGGTAACAGAGCTGCAGAGGCTGAGGCCAGTTCTCTTTTTGATGCCTGGTGTGGGTTACAACTGGTATGGGGTAAGTTCAATGCCTTTGCACACTCTTCTTTAGATAATTGCTGTTGACTTTCTTTTCACCTCCTTTCGCAGTGAGTGGGACTTGCTTAGGTGAGAAAGCAGATGGGATGTGGCCAAAAACTAGGAGTACTATGGGAAAGAAGGTGGTGTTAGTGGGCATGGGTGTATGGAATCAGGGTTCTAATTTAAAGTCCCACTTACTACTCTTGACTCTAGCAGAGTGTCTGTCCTGAGGAAGGGGATATATTAGCTTATACAAACCAATTTGGGGGTGAGGGGTGAGAAGGGAGAGAAAGTGTAGGGTGTGAGACCTCACACTAACTACGGAAGCCCTTGTGGAAAAGTTTGGAGAATGTCCCATGGTACAGCCCTCCACATTTGCCCCCCTGCACATGCCACAGGCTAGTAATTAAGCCGAAATGATTAAGAAGCTTCTTGCTCTGAGTTTCTGCAAAGACACTGAAAGCAGAGTATGCCATGTTCCTTCCTCAGGATGCCAGGAGAGGGATCTCGGGGCTGGATTTGCACAGCATTCTGGGCAGATGCACTCTGCAAGAAACCCAATGCACCCTATAAGAAAGTTTAAGGATTCGAGTTTCAGTCATGAATTCATGCTGAAGTGCAAATGTAGACCCCAGCCCAGTGCTTGGTGCACTCAAGAATGCTTGCATTGCACAGGCTCTGCATACCACAGTGGAGTGTGCATCCTCTGCTTCCTTCCCACTCCAGCGTGTCTGGTTGTAGGAACTCTGTACAAGCTCAGGGTTCCCTGTGGTGGGCTCCAGCTATGAACCTAGGTGAGTTTCCACCTGTTCTCTCTGCTGCCTCCTTCTTTCCTCCTCCTTCAGTTTTTCTGAAAATATTGTCCCGATCACTTGCTGAGGAAAAACATTAAACTTTATTTATTGTGAAATAAAAGAGATCCAGCCCAGATTGAGAGCTGTATGATTCTGCCTTCAAGATGTATTTTGTAAATGCTCCATGAGTTGTTACTATGCCGGATGCTGGAAATAACTTCGAATAATGTGCCCTGTGCTTGGTATCATACATAATTTATCCTATTTCTACTATTGCAGACATAACTGTCTTCAGCATCATTTATGAAAGTAATTAAACCATTTTTGTGGACCTTTAAAATTATAGGGCTTAGGTACATCACTGACTCCTAATGTATAAGTGCTTCCTACTTTGTTTTGGAAGGATGGCTAAGAAATAAGCTAGAAGATGGTGATTGACCAATTCTCTCTCTCTCTCTCCCTCCCTCCCTCCCTCCCTCCCTCTCTCTCTCTCCCTCCCTCCCTCTCTCTCTCTCTCATTCTCTCCCTCTCTCCCTTCTCCTCACCCTCACTCTCTGCATATGGGTTTGTTTGTGGATTCCCTCCACCCCATCCCCAGGGTTAGATCCTTGTTTCCTACATGGAGCTTCTTGTAGGAATATAGTATGAGGACAGGGCCAAAGCAATTCTTGAGACACGAAAGTCTCCCTGATTTACAGCAAACATGGCACATGCTTTTATAACTAACTTTTGAGGACTGGTGTCACTTTCCTCTTTTCAGAGGCTAAATATTGGCAGCAGTAAGGCTGTTGTCACTCAAAGATTTTTTTCAGCCCTGAAGGGTGATTGCAAAGATGGTGTGTCTCCTTTGCCAATGCTTGCTGTCAATCCAGGGATATAAAAACTCCTAAAGCCCACTTCTGGCCTTCGGTCTGGTTGTTTCAAATAAGTAGTCATTGATTTTCCTCCTCAATGTCTGTATGCCAGTCAACACAGAGAGCTCTCTATTTTGCTGGCTGTGCCCAATATCTGCAGTTGCACATTTTCCCTCTTGGTGTCCACCTCTATAGTACTTGGAAGACCTTAGCCTTTCTTTACAAATACTAAGATCAGCATTATTCATGTTTCATTTCTTATCCTTAATTTTGGACAATTTGAGAAAAGAGAGCAGAGATATTTTTTGCTGTGATATCTTAGCATCTCCTCTTCTTTTAAATTTATTTTTCCATATTTTGATTGATTGTAAACACTTAGCCCTGTGCTGGCACGTAGTAGGAGCAAAATAAATGGTGGATATTATCAGCTATCAATTTTCAGAAATCTCATCCTGTTCCCTCCCATCCTGCTTTATTATTTTTTTTATTTTACCCATCCCCCACCTGCCTTTTGGCAACTATCAATTTGTTCTCTATAACTATGTATCTATTTTTGTTTATTAATTTGTTTTTTTTAGATTCCACATATAAGTTAAGTCATACGCTATTTGTCTGACTTATTTCACCTAGCATAACACCCTCTAGGTCCGTCCATGTTGTCACAAATGGAAAGATTTCATTCCTTTTTATTGCTGAGTAATATTCCAACACACACACACACACACACACACACACACACAT
The DNA here is from genome assembly GCA_004027375.1 of Macroglossus sobrinus. Taxonomy (NCBI): domain Eukaryota; kingdom Metazoa; phylum Chordata; class Mammalia; order Chiroptera; family Pteropodidae; genus Macroglossus; species Macroglossus sobrinus. Next base: position 11,422 of record PVKZ01008325.1, read on the forward strand.
TCTTTATCCATTCCTCCATTAATGGACACCTAGTTTGCTTCCGTAATTTTACTATTGTAAATAATGCTTCAGTGAACATAGGGGTGCATATGTCTTTTTAAATCAGTGTTTTTATTTTCTTTGGATAAATACCCAGAACCAGAAGTGGGCTGAGTCATATGGTAATTCTATTGTTAAATTTTTGAGGAACCTCCATATTGTTTTCTAGAGCAGCTGCACTAATTTACAATCCCACCAACAGTTCCTGAGGGTTACCTTTTTTCTACATCTTTATCACTCGTTCTTTGTAGATTTCTTTGATGATAGCCATTCTGACAGGTGTAAGGTGATAGCTCACTGTGGTTTTCATTTGCATTTCCCTGGTGATTAGTGATTTCGAACATCTTTTCATATGTCTGTTGGTCAACTGTATGTCCTCTTTGGAGAAATTATTTTTTTACGTCCTCTGCCCATTTTTTAATAGGATTGCTTTTTTCTGTGTTAAGCTGTATGAGTTACTTATATATTTTGGATTATGAACCCCTTATTGGATGTATTATTTGAGGATATTTTCTCTCATTCAGTAGATTGTCTTTTTGTTTTGTTGATAGTTTTCTTCACAGTGCAAACACTTTTTACTTTTTTGTTGACCGATCCACTTTTAAAACAATGTCAAGGAGTGGCAATCCCACAGCCTCTCTCTGCCTTTAACCAAGATGTTTCTTCCTCAGTTTGACTCTTGGAGATTATGCAGGCCTCTCTCTCTTGGCTAGATTTCTTTTGTAATTCAGTTTTTAAATTTATTTTCATCACTTTTTCTTCACTATCCAGATATTTTTAAATGCAAAGAAAATGAACATCCCATCATATATCAGGGACTGGCCTTAAAAAAAATTTCCAGACCACAAATGAGTTATACAAATGAAAATATCAAATGGTGATATAGTTATCAAAAGTACCCAACATATTAAGAGTTCACAATTATTTGTTTAGAGCACATAAAAGTCAGCTTGCTAACCAATTGCAATTTTAAAGAACTATTGCAGAGATTTGAAGAAAATGGATTTATTAGTTAACTCATAAAGGGGTTAAAGAGCTTGAAATAAGTGTTAAAAACAAATTTGTGCCTTTATTAGAATGGCGTTAGGCTTTAAATATTACCAATTTTGGTAATCAAATTATTCATTTTTAATAAATGAAACAACAGAACTCAATACTGGTCCAACAGTCTTGTCTGTACTTTTCCTTTAAAGTAACAAACAGAATGTAAGTAATCAGAAAGCACTAGCAGGCATCAGTTAATCCAAGATACTAGCTTCTTAGTTCCAAAGTACTTTCACAGAAAACCATTTGAGCAATGCGGGGGATAGAAGCAATTTATAATAACTGGAATTCCATGAGTGTGTGTGTATGCCAAGTCTCATGAAGCTATTTTTGAATTAATCCTTTATTTGGTCACTTTGTTTTGGACTCAAATACTAGTTTTTCTTTGAATTTTTTCCTCAGAGTATAAAAAGTATGAAATACAAACAAGCTCTTGAATTTCACACTTAGAAATGTACAATTCAAGCATTTTATAGCTGTCTTCATACCGATAAATTCCATCAAATCTTGGATAATTCAATAATACACAAAATATCAAGGCACAGAAAGAACTGAAACCCACTTCTTTCTGTTACACATGAGATTCAAATATTCAAGATTAGTTCTTAGGAATCGTCCAGGTGGACTTGCAATTCCACAATTCTGTCAATCTATGCTCAAAAATAAGTTTATTGAGCTTATAGGAATTTTATTCCTCAAAACAAAAACAAAAAAACAAAACCCCACAAATTATTGCCTTTTCTACAATGTTATTAAGACTGTCCCTCATAGATTACTCAATTGCCTTTTTTCCAGAGTGGTATATCTTTGAAAATATCTGGGTATAAATATTTCACACGTATTTCTATAACACTTGTGTAGTGCTTACTATGCACCAGCCATTGTTCTAAATATTTTCCAAATATTTTTCTTCACTACAACACTAATTATGAAGGACTCCTAAGCATTTTTAGCTGCACTAAGCACTGGGCTAAGCACTGAGCTGTAGTCTACACATGTACTCTGATGTGGATTCATTACTAAAACTCTGGAGCACTTAAATTATTTCAAGGAGCACATTGGATTTCTTGTAGAATGCATCTGACCACCTAGAGTGCTGGCCAAACTCAACTCCAAGTTCCTGCTCCCAGAGCTCCAGGTAGCATGGAGGGTTTTGATTTCAGCATCATTGCAAATACTTAAAGCAAGCAGCCTCCAGTAAATCATTTCAGTTTAATTACTAGCCCCTTTGGGATTACTGGCTGCAGGATATGAAGGGTTGGGTCAAAAGACATCTCTGAACTTTCCTGCAAAGGCTAGAGTGAGGTCTTCCCTCTTTTCTTCCCACAACCAAACTGTCTTGTAAAATGGAACAAAGCCCCTTTTTCTGAGCAGTCACCCCACCAAGTCTGGAGTACTCAGCTAAGCAGTGATGCAGACCCCTCATTTAGTACACTTGAACACAACCCAAAGACATAGGCAGCCTTCTGCTTTCTAAACTCATGACTTCATTGGTCAGAAACCTTTCAGGGTCTTTGTAAAATTTTGTGTGTGTGTGTAAGAGTATAAATATTTATACTCATATATACTCTTATACTCATATATATATATATATATATATAAATATGAGTATATTTATATACTCATAAATATAAAAATATATATAAATATATATGAGTATAAATATACTCATATATATATTTATACTCTTAAGTAAATTGTTGTACAGTATTTACATGGTGAAAATATATTAGCTCTTAGAATTATATGCACTAATAAGAAATGTTATAGAAAATATCTTTAATTTTGTCAGCTTCAAAAATTTTTAGTATTTTAATATTTACCTATTTATAAATATATTGAATACAAATATATTAAATACATATTTGTGAATAATGTATTAAATATCTATGATAAAAATTTATGCAAATTATATTAATATGTTATATTTACTTTATTATTATATATTAATGTTTCAATTATTTACATATTTAATATTTGCATAATTTATAATTCAATAAATATAGCTAATATTTATTATATATAATTTATAATTATAAGTTTATAAAATATAAAAATATTTAGAATTTTTTGAAGCTGACAAGATTTATTAAAGGCATTCTCTTTATAACATTTATTATTAGTGCACATGATTCTAATAGCAATTATATTTTCATCATTATTAAAAAAACTGTATAAAGTTTATATTTATATTTTATATAGTTATGCAATATTTTATATGTGATATATTTATAAACAATATTTCATATAATGTATGCTCACACCAGCAGGCCCCACCTACAGCAACAGGTGGTGACAAAGCCAATAGCCTACATCAAATAAGTAGTACATACTGAAGCTGACATGCTGTCACAGAGACCAGACAACACCCAAGAAGACCCAACCAGGAATCGCAATGGACCCGAGTCTGCAGAGACGCACAGCTACATTGACAGCACTGAGGACAAGGAGCCTGTATGGGTGGAGCTGTGATAACACCTGCTACGTGGGAGTCAGCAAGGACCTGGAGGTACTGCATGCTCAGTGCCTGGACAGGAACAGGTGCTTCAGTGAACTCCAGAAAATAAACTTTCTGTGGGACAGTGAAGTGGACAGGACTCTGAGTTCCTGTCTGCTGATCTCAGTTCTTGGGCCCTTGGTCTCCTCTCGCCCTTGAACCCTGCAATGCCCTGATCATTCTATTTGCCTTTCTTTCTTTCCAGATAGGAATCCTCTTGTGATCTCCATGATTGCATTAGAAGAGAAGAAGAAAATATGGTTGAAACTAGGAAAGGAGCAACAGCATCAGCAGCACCAGCAAAAGGCCAACTTGGCCCTGGGACTCCTGGCCCCATGGACAAAGTGAACCTCAAGGACAGGCTCTGGAGCCCAGGCAACCTGGGGACAGGGGGCAGACCCTCTACCAAATCTCTTCCCACCCCCCTCGGTGAAAGTGGCAGGTTCAGGCTGCTGGTGTTTTTTCAGGCCTCTTTCACTCTCTCTTCCCTCCTTTTCTGAGCTAAAAGCCAAATAGAAGTCTCAAAGCCACTGTGGCCTGCCTGCCCTTAAGAACCAGGTTAGGAGCAATATCTCTTGGGCACTGAGGTAAATATTTTCATGCAGCATTAAAATGAATCAAGCAGGGGAAACTTGAGCGTGATGCTAGGTTTTTGTAAACAGTCTTTGTTTGGAATCAGGGTGGTGATCAGAATGAGAAGAGTAAGGCATGATTGCTCATGCAAGTGAAGTGTCAGAACCTGTCTTTATTTAAAATTTTGATTACTTTTTCATAATAATAATTTTGATTTTTAAAAATTGTGCAAAAAATATTATTTATGTGGAATCCCTATATGCAAACTCTGGCTTATGGGAATTGCCCATTACCAGAGGGAGCATAATTTCTTAAAGGAAAAAAAATAGAACCAAACTACTTCTAGTCCTTGTATACAAATAAATAAATATACATGGATAATATATAGGTAATATATAAATATTATATATGTAAATATATATTAGGAAAGAGTTCTGTGTGGAGACTAACAGATGGGAATAATAGCAACATCTATGCCATAGAACTGATGAGAGAAATAAATGACATAACATACGTAAGTACCTAACACAATGTCTAGCCACAGAGGAAGCCTTCAGATATGTTCACTACTGTTACTCCATAATATATCCTATCACAATGGTTTAACCTGTGGCATATGTGGCATAATGGAAAGAGGCTTGATTAGGAATCAGGCACTCTGGTTCTTTTAGAGATACATGCTGAAATATTTATAGGAATCCTGTTATTTGCAACAACATGGATGAATCTAAAGGACATTATGTAAAATGAAATTAGCCGGAGACAAAAAAAGTATTCTGTGAAATGATTATTTTTATTTTTGCTAATAGTAGTAGTAGTAATATTTGCTCTATTTTACAGTTGGAAAACTGAAGCTTGGAATGACGATGAGCCTTGCTCAGTGTCATGTGACAAGAATACGGGGCCGAAGTTCTCGCTATGAGGAGGAAACTAGAAGAGCAATGCTCTGTGCTGAAACCAGATTCAGGTATTCTAACTCCAAAGCCTGGCTTCTTTATTAAATCTCTGGTCTTCTGTATTTTGGGGGTGGGGGTGGTTAGTGTCATCACGTACCCCTTCATTATCTGATGAAAGGCGCACAC
>PVKZ01008326.1:0-7500 GCA_004027375.1 Macroglossus sobrinus
GGGGGAGATGGGCCCGGCGGCACCAGCCTAGCGAACAAGTCCGTTGGTTCCGCAGCTCACGTCGTGGACCGTTAGGACCTTGAGTCAGCTTTTGAGAGGGCCGAGGAAATCTGCCGAGATTTTTTTTTTTTAATTTTGCTCTTTGGGGTTTATTTCCCAAGCCGAGATTTATTTATTTATTTATTTTAAACTAGAACTCTCTCGTGGTGAGCTCCTGACCTGAGGCACCAACCAGTCTTTCTGTTTTCTTGGGCACACAGACAGGAAGTGACCTTGAGGAGATTTGCCAGCTCATCTCCCACTACCTTCAAAAGAATATGATCCCCAAATCTCAACCTGTACCTGATCTCACTCAGAAAGACAAGGCGAGGAGGGCAGCTTCATTCGGAACCGTGAGGAGAGCCAACCGAGAAATCCAGCTGGGGTCCAGACCCAGGCTCCGTCGGACATCTGCTGTCATCCGCCACAGTCTCCTACCGAAATTCTTTGTGATGCATTACAGCCTATGCTATCGAACCTCATGTTCTCGGTGCGAAATAGGCGCAGAGGGTTCCTCGCCCCGTTCTGCTGAACGGCAGCCAGCGCGGCTGAGGTGCCCAGCGCACCGAGGCGCCCTCACGAAGGGTCTTCACGATTCCGCGGCTCGTGCTGGGTAAACACGAGAACAGCGGTGCCCGGACACCAGCTGGCCTGCGTGGGGACAGTCTGCTCCGGCTCCAACGCGTGGCAGGCAGCCTTTCTCAGCACCAGGCCGCAGGACCCACCCTCTAGGGCCGTTTCCATCAGGGAATTTAGCCAAATCGCACGTGACTCAGCTCCAACATGCACCAAGGGCCGGGGGGGGGGCAGCATTTCAAGGAAGAACGGGACTCCTGTCATCCACTAGCGTGAGACTTCTTTAACGGTGAGATCTGGGCCCTGGCATCACAGATTGCCAGGAAAAAGTAAAATGGTATATTCTATTTGGAAGAAAAGGTGTCTGTTATCATAGGCAGCACGATGCACTTTTATCGTCTCACAAAAGTCTTAAAACAATTAGAAAAACGCAAGTAATCCGCTACAATTTCAAAGGCCCTGGGAGCCCCGAGGGGCAGTCCTGCCCTAGAGTGTCTGCTTGGAAGCTCGACCTGGAAATGCTGGGAAGTGTGACGCCAGAGGCTCGAGCCCACATGCAGAAGCAGAAACGAGCCCCCCGTGAGAATGAAACGGGTCCCCCAGACCCTCAGAGCACCGTTTTAAAGAGCTGCAGGGAGAGGAAACCCCTGTGTTCCCCCCAGCGCACCACAGACACCAGACCAGCGCTTCGTAATGCCAAGTTCCCGTCCCCCGCCGGGGAAGCCACAAGTCTGCCGTGTGGACTTCTCCATCCGGTGTCCCCATTATGATGGTGATGTTGCGGGAATTACAGAATCATTCTCTAAAGCATCGGAAGACTCTACAGACACCAAGTACCTCGTTAGCATTCCAGTTCTCAAAATCCCAAGGATGTAACTGTCTCAGGCTGAGAGAAGACTCATTAGAACAGAGGGGACGCATCAGTGACCACGTGGTGACATCCAGTGACAGACACCTGCCCCAAGGGGCTGCACGAACAGATGTTTCCAGCCAGGGTGACCCGAGTAAAGCGGCGGAGAACGAGTCAGCAGACAGACACGTCGGCGTGGCGCGTGACAAACACAGGAGACCCTGCCACACACCATCACAAGCGAGGATTTGCTTTCAGAAAAATGGCGGCCTCTGTCGCATCAACCAACTTTGAATCATTAACGGTTGTGTATGTGCCTAACCTATAAACTCCTTTAGTTTTTTCACTTGTATAAAAGATGTAAGAACACGAAATTCATACCCAGGTTTAAGTTCGTTCATACATAAGTAACATTAACATGAAAATCATTTAAGTCAGTACCAGTGGGAGTCTATAAAAACTTTTCCTTGGTTCGCTAACCAAGTTGAAGACACTGAGAGAACATTTTAGCTCTAGAATACCTGTGAGCTGCACAGAAAATGAATCTTTTCTTAGATCAAGATGCACGAAATTATAAAGCCCAAGCCTGCACTTACCTGCAAACCTCCAGTCAACAGTGCTCACCACTCGCTCGCTCTTTCGTGAGCCCCTCAGGGTCCAAAGCGGTGTGGCCCGCGTCCCCCTGTGGGCACCTCCCTCGGCTCCTGGGTCCCACCTGGGTCCCAGGGTGTCCAGGACACGGACACACTTCGCTGCCCAACCACGGAAGCGAGAGAGAAGGCCGTGCCGGGTGGGCCCGACCCGTGGAGGGTACTTACACGAAGAAGGGCATCAGCTGGACGAGGGTCTCTTTCTTGGGGCTGGCGGCGAACTCGGGGACCATCTGGATGACCTTGTTCATGACGCTGCGCAGGTAGTCCTGCAGCTGCTTCCTTCGCTCCTCCACGAACTTGGCGTCCTGAGAAGACAGACGGGCGGGTGCGTCGAGGAGGCTTCCCTCGCCTTTCCAAAAGTCCCCCACCCCCGCCGCCCAGACGGCTAACGTTCATGAGGCGCTTGCCATGCGCTTGGCACGTGCAGCCACGTTTAACAACAGGGAAGATGCTTGTGACATCACTACGTGGGGAATGGAGATTCATAAAACCACCTACGGCATATCCCATGAAGTCTTGGCGACTGAGGCTTACTTTGTGAGCACCTACAATGCGCCAAGCGTGGCTGTTGCTGGGGACCAAAAACAGAACAAGGACCACGAGTGAACACGAGTGCTGGGGGTCCCGGGCCAGCGGGGAGACACAAATAAAGCAGCCATCCCAGGCAGTGTGTGATCATTAATGTCACTAAATGCCACCCTCTAGAGACGGTGCTTGACTTCACCTCCTCAGGAATTTTCCAATATAAATCTTCCACTATTTAGGATTGTAGTAATAATCAAACAGAAATATCACCTTTCGTGAAAAACTGGGAGACCCGGCAGCACCCACAGGGTCTCACCCACAGGGTCACGGGGGGCGGTGCAGTGTGCCCCCCCCCAGGCAAGCACAGGGCCCCAGGTCCGCACAGGCTCTGCCCCTCCTGCTCACCCCCACCCCATGTCCCCTTGGCCCTCGCTGGCAGGGCCAGCTCCCCAGGCCTGTGCCCTGTGCAATCACACAGGGCGGGAACTTGCACCTGTGTGACTGACGGTCTGCTGCCCCTGTCCCGAAATTCTGGATGATTTGGAACAAGGGGGCCCCTACTGTCACGCTGCCCTGGGCCCAGGGTAGGGCAGCCTGCCTCACTCATCCAAGTGTGCACTGGGGGGCCTTGGTTTACGAGACAGGAACCCCGGCCAGCACGGGGGCGGGGGAAGGGTTTCCTTGTTATCAAGGCCTTTGCTCAGGAAGTGACACTCCGGGACTGCAGGCCGAGACCGTGAACAAGGGGACAGCGGGGAGAGGGCAGGGGAGGAACAGGGTCGTGTGTCCTCTCCAGGACAGAGAAGCTCACTTGGACTAATCTCCCATAACAAATGAAGAAATCGCAGCCTAGAGAGGAGCTGCCGGCTCACCCACAAGGTCCCACAGATGGAGTGGGGCCCTCGCCTCCTCCACCCCCAGTGCCAGCACGAGGCCACCCCAGGCCGGGCTCAGCAAGTCTGCCAAACGAGGCCGCTCAGGGGCACCTGAGAACCTGCCCAGTACATGCCCTGGCCTCTGACGAGGGTCCCCACAGGCCCTGCTGAGGACCCCAGCTCGGCTGGGAGATTCTTTCTTAAGTATCGCCAGATTTAGCACATAAAAATTCAGGATGCCCAGTGAAATCTGAATTTCAGATAAGCAATAAATAATTTTTCGGTTTTCATAAGTCAATATTCAATAATTCATAATTCAACAATTTTTTAGTATTCAAGTCTGCACCACACAACAAAACCTTTCCAGCAATGTTTGGGACACACTGAAACCAAGAAATTATTCATTGTTTATCTGAAATTTAAATTTCAGGGCAACCCTCCCCTGAGCACCAGATGGGAGGAAGGTACAGGAGTGGCACGGCCATCCAGCCCCGAGACACCTGATGAGCCACCTGGTGACCCCCACCGAACACGGCTGCTGGCCACTCCAGTTCAATGCCAGGCAGCTCCGTCCCAGGGCGGAAGTCGCCTCCAGCCTGGCACGGGTGCACTGAGTGGGAAGAGCAGTGGCATCCGCCAGGAGAGCTGCAGGTCCTTGGCCCAAGTGGGAGCCCCCCAAGGGACCTCCCCAGCTCTGCCCCCCGGGCTCTGCTCCGTGGCCTCCAAGTTTCAACCCATCGTTGAGCGACTGGCTGCTCCTCCCTGGGAAGGTGGTTAATGCGCCAGGTCGGGGCAGAACTGAGCTAACGAAGCCTGGGGATTAATCTGCACAAACCCCTCCGGGACCACTCGAGAGGCCCCGCTGCAGGGCAGGAAAGGACCTGTGGGCCCGGGCTGGCGACAGAAGGAAGGTCAGAGGATTCCACCCACACGTCGCACTCGCCCGCTTGATCGGTGCCTCTTCTCACCCGGGTCGCGGGGGCAACAGCCACGTGGCAGGAAGTTACCACCGTGGAGGAGCCCCCGGTCCCTCCCGTGAACCGATCCCCCGGCTAGCCGGTCGCTGGAAGCCCCAACTGGCTCCTGAGAAAACCCACACACCGCAGTCTGCACCTGCAGCCCGAATGTGCAGAGTGAGCGGCGACGCCTGTGGGGTCTTTATTCCTGCTCTGCGCTCAGTGCCTTCCGTGCCCCGCGTCCTCACAACGCGTCTGAGGCTGGACACCGAGGCTCGCGCAGGCTCAGGGACGGGCCCTGGGGCTCGGAGCTGGAGGCGGCTGAGCAGGGCCCCGGGTCTTTACCCTCAAGCAAGGAGAGCCACCCTCGATCCAGAACAGTCTTGAATTTATAGAAGAAAGATCTACGGGCCCTCTAAACCGCAGGCTTAGAATTCTCCAATGGTTCCCACGAACTCTGTCCCCTCCCAGCATGCACGCCTGGACCCTCGCACAGTTCACAGTGGCCCTTCACAAGGTGGCCCCAGCGTGCCCTGCCAGCCTCAGCTCACGTCACCCCGTCCCCATCCTCAACACTCACCCCAACACTGTCAATGCGTCAGCCCCCCGACTTCCTTCCCATGTCCTGCTCACTGTCTCCTAGTGTCATCGGGCTGTTCCCTTGGCCTGGACGGCCTTGCCACTCAGCCTCCGAGCGGCCCCGTGGACCCCGGCTGAGGCTGCCCAGGCGCTCCACCGCCCCGCCCATGCCGCTGCCTGGAACGATCACACTGGTTCATCGTGTGCCTCCACTACTCAGTGGTGAGTCCCAGGAGGGCAGGGCCCTCTTCTTGTTCAGCCCTGAACCACCAGAGCCTAACACAGTGCCTGGAGCTCACGAGACACCCCATAAATATTTGTTGCAAGAATGAATAAATGTGGGGTGCTTTAGGGGAGGTGAGGCAGGTCGCTAAGGAGAACGGTTTGAAGGCTGTTGCCAAGTCCAGACGAGAGACGACAAGGACCCCTGACGAGGGGGTGGGAGGAGAGAGGAAGGCTGGCTGCAAGGCAGCTCCCTGGGCCCAAGTCCCTGTGGGCAGGGGGTGGAGAGCAGAAGAGGGCACGGGCGTGGACCTGCTACGGGAAGGAAGCCAAGGAGCTGATCCTTCTGAGACCCCATTTGTCACATGGGGCTGCCAGGAGGAGGCGGGATGCAGGGAGGGCCTGCTCCACTGGGTGGGGTCCAGCACTTATGGGGCCGTGGAGTGTGTGTGAGTTTTTTGATCGGGCTTCTGGGGCCGCAGCCAAGACATGGCACGAGACGGGATGGGCCTGGGTGGACCCGGTTCATGGAGGAGGCCGGACTCCTCGGGCGGCCACTCACGAGTCCCTGCTGCCCGTGGCGCTGCTGTCGTTTTGTGCTGCACGCCCACCGTAATGTTACTGTCACTTACGGCTTAGAACTAATAACAGGGAGAGCGGGGCTGAGTCCTCACTGGGCAGACGGCACTCGGGCTACTTTCACGGGAGTCGTTTTTCCCCTCCAGAAAAGGTGAGTTTTATTATGAGCATCAAGAAGATAAAGATGCCACTAAATTAAGAGCAGCTATTTTAAAAACAACAGGATGTTGTGGACAAGGTGATGAGCTACAGTTTCTAGAACAAACGCTTCCCTGGGTTGTTCCCCAGGACGGCGTCCGCTCAGCCACATCGCGCCTCCCCCGGGAAGCCTCCCCGGGAGCCACCCTCGGCGTGAGCTGTGTGTGTGGGAGGGTGACTTTGCATTTCCAGGGTTCTTATTTTCATCTAAGGCTATCACAGTGTTTTCTAAGATAAAAAGGAGGTTCACTCCCTCAGGAGCAGCAAGCAGCTCAGGCCCAGTTGAGAGACGGCTGCTTCAGAGTCCACTGATCTGGCAAATGCAGCACTGGCGAGAGAATTCTGGAACACTGACTAGACGCCCAAGGAGCCCGACGGTAAGGCCCTCTGGCTACGAGAGTCCCTGTCGTGTTCAGTTCTGAAGAAACTGGGCACAAAGGTAACAAGACCTCCAGGCACCCCTACAGTGGGACCGGGCCCGGCCACAACGAGAAGCCTGCCCTGCGGCCTCCCCTGCCCCTGGCCACACGTGGAGATGGCAGAGGCCCTGAAGGCAGGCAGACCACCAGAGCCACCCAATCCGCGATGGGCTGTGGCGTGAACGAGAAAGCACCTTCACTGCCGAGAGCCATGGGTTTACAGACACAGGGCCCAGGCCATCGGGGGTGCTGGGTCAGCTACGCGGGCTCACGGATGGCTCACTCAATGCTGCGCCCGCCCGCGTCCGGGACAGCATGCCCCGGACCAGTGGGCACCGGTAAAGGGAGGCAGCCCCGCCCTCAGGGAGGCTCAGTGGGGAGCAGGAAGGAGACCAAGGAGGCACGTGAACGCACCGCCATCAGAGCTGTGGTGGTGACAGGGCAGCACGAACAGGAGGGAGGACAGACTCAGCCGGGAGGGCGCGCCTTCAAAGTGACATGTGCAGAGTGAGAGGAGGGCAGAACCGGGGGTGAGGAGACCGGTGAGCCTCCTCAGTTCTGCGTCGCCCAGGCAGGAGACGCCCGTGCGTGGCCCGGGCCTGTGGCTAACTGCGAAGAGCCACGAGCGGATTCGAGCTCTGCTTTAGAGCTGACGACGCAGCGGACATGCTGACGGGCTGAGTCGTTCGCGCGCCCATGCGACGATGCAGCCACACACTAGCTCACTCATGCATTTCATGCAACAGGTATTCCTCAGGGGCCTGGTGTGCGGCAGGCCCTGTGAATACACAGATACACACGACATGGACCCTGCCTTCGCGGAGCTCACAGTCGGCTGGAAGAGACAGACACACTGACCATCACTGAACAGCTAGAGAGAGCCACGAGCACACGTGACAAAGGTGCACACAACGTCTGCTGTGTGGGCACGTGCAGGCAGGCACCTTCCCAGAGGACGGTGGCACAGCAGGTACGAGTGGCAGTGTACTGAGCAGCTCCCCTGCCAGGCACCAGGCCTCGCACACACGC
>PVKZ01008326.1:12500-14243 GCA_004027375.1 Macroglossus sobrinus
ATAAACACAGTAGACGACACGACCCAGCAATCCTACCCCGAGTCCCTACCCCACAGAAGTTCCCCCATGGGACCGTGGGGATCACGTACAAGGGGGCCGACTGCTGTGCTGTCCTGGAAGGAGGAGTCAGAAGCCACTTGGTGGCATCTCTGGGGGAAAGGTCAAGTGAAATGTGCTGGATGCACACCCGAAAATATAACAAACGGTTACAGAGCAAAACATAGAAACGCCCTTGAGTGGAGCTGAAAGAGGATGGTGAGAAAAAACAAACGAACAAAACGCATACTAAAGCACAAATCCACATAAGTAAGTTAGAAATACAACGCAGCATGTTCTAGAAGGGAACGTACAAACCCATGGCCGCAGGCCACCCCCCCACCCCCCGGAGGGGCCGCTGGGGCAGGAAGAGGGACGTCCGTGAGGACACGAGACGAAACACACAGGTCTCGAGGCTTCAGCGGAAACAAAGAGGTCAGTGACTCAGGAGCGGATGAATAAACAGCGTGAACTCACTTTTTTATACCTGAGGTCCGAAGAGGAAAAACGAGAGAGAGAGGCGTGGCACTCCCGTTTCCGCTCCCGTTCACCGCTGGGACCCCCGTCCACGGGACGCAGAGACCCCCGCGGCAGCTCGGGCCCAGACGCGGCCCGCCTGAGCCACTAGGACCTGGAGCTGAGGCACAGTGCGCCCCTGTGCTGCAGGTTCCAGTCTCCCCTGGGGGTGCCATGGGCCCCACTCTGTGCCCTCCCTACACCTCTGTGCCGTTGTCACAGCCAGGCTGGCCTCGGACCAGCACGGGGACTGCTGGGCTGACAGATGGCACGCACACAGCCATGCCCTCGTTACTGGCAGGCGAGTCCCCTCACAACGCCCTGATCGTTTCCCAGTCTACTGAAAGTGTGACGGTCACATGGGGTCTGCTTAGAGATTCTCTAAGGACTTAGTGGCGGCGGTGGCGGCATTATGCGGGACCGTCTCTGTCTTAACGGTAGCCTGTGTGATCAGTACGAATGCTGAATCGCCGATGACGCAGGCTGAAATGGCTGGATGGGGGCAGAACGGTTGACACCGGCCAGTGCGTCTGACGGCCGGGGGCTGAGTCGGGGCACTTCCGAGTCCTAACTCTACCCCTAACAACATTCCTAGGTGAAGCTCAGAGAAGTTAAGTTTGGGGGCCCGGACCACACAGCTGACTGCAGAGGCCATCTCCCTTCTGCTCTGCCGACCATCGCACCCCGCCCTGAGGAGGCCCTTCCAGGTCGGACATGGCTGGGTGGAGCAAGCAAAGGAAGAAGAGGCACGTACCTCTCTCCCCACTGCAGCGAGCAGATGCAGACGCCCGGAGCCACACCCGTGCGGCAGTGGCCCACGGCCAGGGGGGTCAAGGCCCATTCTTCCAGGGGTCAGGGTGCAGGCGTGACGTACGAGACACAAGAGTGTTCCAGCTCCTCCAAGTTTTAAGGGGAGCTGCACATCTGGATTGCTCGGTGAAACCTCCCAGCTCTCACATCCCTTGGCTCCTAAGTCAAGTGCTTAAACATCAGGGTGCAGAGCACAGAAAACATGTCTGCAGGCCATGAGAAAGGTACAGAAAGAAGTCAACAGGTCCCCGAAAGACCGATCGCTCTGCAGGACTGTGTCAGAGGCCATCCGGCTGTGCCACGGAGGGGGCGGGACGCCGCCTGCTTCCCCAGGCCCGGCGCCCAGGAGGGCTGCAGCGTGCTCGCCGCCTGGAGCAGGGC
>PVKZ01008327.1:0-16922 GCA_004027375.1 Macroglossus sobrinus
GTTAGGAAGCTCAGGGTGCCTCTGAGAGCCACCCTGCACGTCAGCACGAAAGGGGTGAGTGTAGACTGGTCCCTGTCAAAGGAATGCGGGAACGTGTCCACCCAAGGGGGACAGGTGTGGCTCCAGGCAGGGCAAGCGGAAACCCAGGGTAGGGGGCGGGGGCCTAGGACAGGTGGCCCCACCCACAGCCCTGTCACCTCCCTTGGGGAAAGGATGGCTTCCCCTGCCAGCGCGGTGTTGCACAGTGCAACACCCTCCTCCACTCACCTGTGTCCGCTTCCTTCCCCTCCCCTGCCGCCGCCCACACTCGCCCGGGCGTCCGGGGCCCACCCCCGGATCAGGCTGACGCATTTAAACCCTCCATCTGAGGCCTGCTCCTGGGGGGGGGGGGGCACGGACAAAGACAGGTGACGTCCAGCCGTCCTCACTCCCATGCGCCCACCGGGGCAGTGAGCACAGCGGGCCTTTCCCGAGTGGCACCGCCAGGCCCCCCGGTCACGGAAAGCTGTCCTCTAGCTCTGCTTCCAGGACCACCGGTGACATCTGACCCCACACAGCAGCCCGCCCACAGGAAGCTGGCTTCCCGGTCCCCTGAGCCTGCAGGGAGATTTTCCCTGAACATCCATGGAACTGGCATCTGGTTGCAACCCTCGGGACAGGACAGTGAGTCAGCGTCCTCCAGGCTCAAAGCTCTGGGACACCAGCAAGATGCGGGGTCGGGGCCTCAGAAGCTGTGAGCACACGGTGACCGCCTTGGCAGCCAGCCAGCCGCCCGGGCCACCCCCACCGTGGTGCTGGCCTCGCTCTGGCCTGCCCCGGTTCAGAGGCTGAAACGCAGCAATGGCAAGACCTGTCCCTTGTGTGAGCCTGCTCACACACGACGGCCCCGTGTAACCTAACTTAGCTGCGACCTCAGACGATTTTTGCACGAACACTGGGCTAACTACCGGCTGCCCAGTACGATGCATAAGTAAGTACGACGCGTAAGACGGACAATCCACATGGAATCAAATCCCAGCTCTGCCACATCCTAGCAGGGCAACCTGGAGAATGTTCTAGAACCTCCCTGAGCTCCCGAAGCAGCAGGAAAACAAGATGATGTTCACCATGAGGCCTTCTGTGTAGACGAAATGTGGTCGTAGGTGTGGCAAAAAAGTGTCAGCCCGTAGGTGTGGCAAAAAAGTGTCAGCCCGTCCGTCTCTTCCCTGCCCCCCACTTCACACCCAGCCCCCTCCAGCTGGGACCACGGGTGGAAATATTCTCCCCTCGGCCACCTGAGATGCCAGCTGTTCTTAATTTAATCCAGCGCAGAAAACCTCCCACTGGCTGTGCCCACCTCACACTAGTTTCTCTACCTCTGTCCCTAGCACAAAGCACAGCGCCGGCAGCTGACGTAACGGGCTGGCACCTCCCACATGTCAGCTCATTGGATCCTCACAGCGTCCCTTCCCTGTCACCCCTAGTGCGCCCCTTTCACAGACGGGAACCAAGGAACCTCACCCCACACCCAACGGGATACTGTGGACCGGGGCTCAGACCGGATTACGGGGCTGGCCTGACTGCTCCATGGAAGTGCAAGAATGTTCTCTCCCCCGAGCCGTCTCCGGAAGCACACACAGATCTCTGCTGGGGCGTGGACTCTGCCCGCTCCTGTAACGTCACCGCCTTCCCCTGCTATATGGCCTTCCTTACGCTGGAGGAGAGGCTCTGCTGACGACATCATGTGTCTCAGCGTCACTGACAGCATCTGACGTGTAAGAGGCCCGTCTCTGGACGCGGCGTCTGGGGGCTGCACACTTTACCTGGACCCCAGGCTGGGCGATGAAATGCTGGTCCGTTGCCTCCACTGCCAGCTCCAAGCAGTTGCTCCCACCCCAGGCTTCGCAGGAATAGACCAGCAGCTGCTCCGCCAGGTCCTCGTCGCTGCTGTAACACTCCGTGAACAGCTCTGCGGTCACAGCGGGCCAGAGAGGGGGCAGCTGGAGGCGGGGCCGGCGAGCACCCGTGCTGTCCCCTCCCCTCCTCCCCAAGCCAGCGTGAGCACCCTGGTTTCTGGAGGCCCAGAGAACGCCAGCCCAGCACGTTTCTTCACGGGACACGGGGTTTCCCTCCATGCACCGTCCCCGGCACAGCTCCTCGAGGCAGCGTGTGCCCACAGGTGACCACACGCTGAACGGAGCTGCACTGAGCTCGGGGACCCCCCCCTCTCTCTGGTGGGGCTCAGCCACTGGGGTGAGCATCAAGACCCTCTGCCTCCCTTCCCAGAGCATCTTGTTTGCATCCCGTGCTTTCCTGGTGAGGTCTCTTTGCAGCTAAGGCACAGAGCAAAACACAAAACAAAACAAAACAAAACAAAACAAAACAAAAAAATTAAAAAAAAAAACAAAAAGGAGTGAGAAACGCTGACCGACTGCCTCAAGGGCGGGCTTACGTTTGGAGACCTGATGACAAAGACATTGGAGCGTAGATCTTTGGGAAAAAATTTGTTTTTTAACTATTAGGAGCCATAGCCTGATAGAGGCCAGTCAGAAGTTAGCAGACTATCATGTAGTAAAAAGAAATCACTGGACACCTTTTTTCCAACCCAGAGAAGCTAAACCCAGCGATGATAACAGAAAAACATCAGTGCGTTTTGCAGCGAGCGAGCCACACGGCAAATGTAAAACTGCCAGGTGAACCAGGAGACCCTGGCAGGGCTGAAACGCTCTGCCGCTGGCGGGGGTGGGGGGCTCTTCACCCTGATTTCCCACGTGCCCTGCACAGTCCGGACCCTCTGAGCAAAGGGCGCTGACCCGCTTCGCTCCGAGACGACTGAAGAGCAGGAGACAGACAGACAGACATTCCAGAAGCCAGGGCGGCCTCTCCCCTCTCCCACCCCAGGTAATGAGTGATCGCGCCCTGGAGGGGGTGCGTGCGGGCAGGTCACCTGCAGCAGCCCTGATAGAAGCTTCGGGTCCCCTAACTTTGGGGAGCTGCAGGGAAGGCAACACCAGCCCTTATTCATATCACTACTGGGAAATCAAGGCACGGGGTCCGACCCAAGGTGCTTCTCTGGCTGCTGCCTTTGCCGTCAGTGATAAACCAGGGGGTATGGGGTCTTCCGTCAGCATACGTTAAGTGAAAGCGGCAAGCCAACTCGATGACTTGCACGTCGGGTAAAACCTCTGACTTGTCACAGCGCCTTAATAGCACCCAAAACGAAACACCCCAAAGCTGCCTGGGGTGCTGAGTTACTCAGGCCTGGGCCTGGGGAACGAGACAGGGATGGGAGAGCCCAAGGTTTCCACTTCCCTCCTCGGGGAAGTCAGTACCTGCCAGGATGCAGGGCCTGGGGCTTCTGCCACGGTGTGTGTGCCCTTGACCCCGGGTCTGCAGCCCTTGCCAGAGGCCAGAACGTGGACATGCGGCTGACTCGTGGGCATGCACGCGAATGCCCCAGGCACGCACCGACCGCCTGGCATGCCTGCACCCACGCGGCAGCCCGTCCTGGGGGCCTTACCCACTGCGCGGGTCTCGTACTCATTGGCCAGCTCCTCAGACTCGCCAGCAGCGTTGATGTCATTCTTCACCTTGGCCAGAGTCTTCAGGAGCTTGCTGGCTCCCAGGGCGGCCAGCGTGCAGCCCCTGGTCTTTTGGAGGGAGGAGGACATCAGGGTTAACCCGTAATCCCTCGCAAAGCAGTCGCGTTCCACACCAAGGTCAGACAAGGACGAACTCACAGCCAAGGCGGGAAATGGCCAAGTCTGAAGTGTTGGCAGTGATTCAAGGGGAAAAGTGAGATGGGCGCAAAATAGTCTTCGACTGAGACTAACTCACTGTCTTGAAAATGAAATTGGCAGATAAAAGGACAGTGTCAGAGTAAGTGCCACGGGAAGTCAACAGTAAGAGGATGGAGTGTCCACTCTCCCACTGTCACAGTAAGAGGATGGAGTGTCCACTATCTCACTGTCACAGTAAGAGAATGGAGCGTCCACTATCCCACGGTCACAGTTCAAAGCTGGGCACGGACAGGACAGGGGAGATTTGCCAGCGTAGTGAGTGACTCTGGGTGTGAGCTCCATACTCAGTATCCAATTTTACGTGCTAGAAATGGGGAATGTAGCAGCTTTTCAACTGTCCATAAATCATTCACAAAACCTTGTTATGTGCTACACCACAAAGAAAAATCTCCAGAAGTTTCCCAGAGACACACCTGTCCAGGCTCTACTTCCTGTCCAATAAAGCTAGAAATTAATGCTTTATACTGGACTCATCCACCTAGAAACGCACCCGAGAGGCAGGTGCCCACTGGGAGGCCCGCCAAGCGCAGCTCCCTTCCGGGAGACCTTCCCTAAACCTCGTCCACCTAGAAACGCACCCGAGAGGCAGGTGCCCACTGGGAGGCCCGCCAAGCGCAGCTCCCTTCCGGGGGACCTCCCCTCCCAGACTCGTCGGCCGTACCCATCTGACGGGGGACGTCCCGCGTGACCGAGGACGTGTGAGGTCGGGAGCGAGAGTCGGGCGTGGGCGTGCATGTGTACCTGCTCCCAGATGACTTTGGAGAGCTCCCTCTTGTTCTGCAGGATGGCCCAGATGAAGAGCGCTTGCAGGGGGTGCCGTGTGATGGGAGACACGTCCTGCGGGGGGAGGGGGGAGGGGCGGGATCAGAGTGAACAAGGGGAGCATTACATGGGCTGCACCTCTCGAGAAGGAGAACGGGGTCGGGACGCCCTCGACAGCACCCCGTGTTTGCAGGGCTCCCTAACGTGGCAAATGGATCCATTGTAACCGGGCAGGGATGGGATTTTCAGCTCTGCATTTCCCCAGGGGGTATGGCTTGACACAAGGCCTCTTATCTGCCGTAAAAGACAACGCACAACTAGACGGAAAGGTATAAAAACCAGGCTGACGGCATTTTAAAACCTGGCCTCTGACGGCTGGAGAGAAAGCGACTCCCTCTCACCACACAACCCTACTTCTCCTCTAGAAACACCATGCCGACTAGATTCTGACTTGCCTACAGTTCAAATTCAGGGTCGCAGCACAAAACTACACGTATTTCTTTGCGCGTCATTCTCAGCTGCCGTTCCTAACACGTCTGTCAGAATCCCAGCTCCTCCTCAGCGTCCCGCATCTTCCAATGGGATTGTTCAGATCGAAAACTACTAAATGTACATCTGCCTTTTACAACCCTTCCAGGCGCCACAGGCCCCAGACTGCGCCGGGCACAGCTGTGGATCCTGCGGAGGGTTTTCGCGTAAGCAACATCAGACAGACGGACAGACGCCTTCTAAACACTTCCTGTTCTTCCAAGCACCGAGCCTCGTTGAGATAGATGTTCGCGATATGTACTCACATTAAAACCCTAAAACGGCAAAAGGTAATGACCTAGTTTCTCCAGAAGCGACCCTGAGTAGCTTATCTGAGGGGTGAGCCCGGAGAAAACCGAGAGAGAGGGCCAATGAGATCGGAGAGAAAGGACCGATAAAGGTGCATCGTCGGCGAGGTGTCCCGATGGCCGACCAGGGGTGAGTCCCGCGAGGCGGACCCGCGAGCCAGAGTCGAGCGCTACCCCGGGACGGCCTCCTCCACGCGGGGCGGGAGCTGGCGTTTGACACGCCGACTCCTGGCAACCACCGGGGTCTGCCCAGAGCAGACCGTCCACAAAGAGCTGCAGGTGCCAGCGGCTAGCCGCTGGGCCTCCTGTGCTTTAAGCAGGAAGGGGGAGAAAACGGTGGTGCACCCACATCCCCTCCAGGAGAAGCCCGGATCACCCCTCTGGAAACATCCAATGCCCCTTCCATCTACAAAAGAGAAGCTGGCAGTTCTCCCGTCCTCTACATGGGCAGCTGAGAACTAGTGTAGGCAGACCGCGTCCACGAGGCTAAGCCACGAGCCGGCAGCCATCCACGTGTCCCCACTCTGCATGAAGATGCCTTTGGGAAGGGGGTGTGCCACGCCGAGCTTTGCAATTAAGAAAAAAACTACAACCAGTGGTCGGAACCATAGCCCAGAGCATAAAGCTGGACAGCAGAAACCTCGCCAGGTACACGTATCACCTTAACTAAAAGCAGTGGGAACAGTGAGCGATGCCAATGTCTTAGCGACTTTATGAGGTCGGGAGTGGGGAAAGGCGGGAGCAGAGACATTCCCCTGAAGGCTCCAAAGAGCGGAGACTCCGAGCCGGGCTCGCGGTACGTACGTGGAGCTCTATGTCCGTCTCGTCCCTGCTGTTTCTGTCCTCCTTCCGGAAGCCTCTGCGGAAATTAGCCACGAGCTTCCAGACGAAGGTGAGCAGGGCGTCGTTGTAGGAGTTCTTGGCGATCTGCAGGTTCCGGTAGACCAGCGTGCTGAAGTGGTGCGAGAAGAGCTCGGTGAGCACGTCGTTGGTGAGAAACTTGCGCAGGTTCAAGCCATTCTCCAGGAAGAGGCGGACGAACTTGGGCCTGTCCTTGATGAGGGCCGTGAACATGACTTCCTGGAGGTCGGCAGACTGAGGGCAAAGAGCAGAGAGAACGCTCAGCCCGACGGAGGAGACGCGAGGCTCTCTCTCTCGGCCACGCCCTGCATCCAAAGTGCATCTATTTTTCCCCATCCTCCTGCCATCCAGCCCCAGGCCTGGGCCTCTGCATCCAGAAGGAGCAGCAGCTCTCGCCCTGCGGCTGAAAAACCGTAAACTCCAGACGGTGTTAGCAAACTCAGATTTTCTCCCGTCCGTGCGTTTATTTTTATTAGCGCTTCACGACAAACCTACCGAGTGAACGTTGTCATCCCATACTCCAGAACAAGAAAGTGAGGCTGGGCCACATCAAAACAGAACGGTCCTTTATGCGAGTCAACC
The DNA here is from genome assembly GCA_004027375.1 of Macroglossus sobrinus. Lineage (NCBI taxonomy): Eukaryota > Metazoa > Chordata > Mammalia > Chiroptera > Pteropodidae > Macroglossus > Macroglossus sobrinus. The sequence continues at coordinate 6,821 of PVKZ01008327.1, forward strand.
CTGGCTCTTGTCAGAAATGGACCAGACCCGACCCTGGACTAACCCGGATGAGCTTGTCCCTTACCTCCCATCGGCGGTCATTGGTGAAAATCTCGTCGCTGGCTAGGTCCAGCTGGTTCCATTCCAGCAGAAGCTTCAGCTGCCCGTTCCAGTTATCCTTATCCTGCTCATTGGTGCTAAAGGCTGAAGGAGGATGGGAGAGAAAACTCAGCGAAGGCCCAGAATTGATGGATCACAGGACATCCTAAGCCTGTTCCCTGGGGTCCACACACTCACGACTGTCATTTCACTTTGTTTTCACTCATTCTCATGGATAGATATTCTGTACGTCCCACAGTATATATAGCGAGGATCAATTCAGGCAATCAGAGTATCTTTCCATGTCACAATCTAACAGTGTAACTATGGTAAAGTGATATTTTTTTCCATAGATTCAGATTCCATAAATGTTATGTTTCAAGGACCATATCTGTCTTATGCTATATCTAAAGCTGTGAAATAATGAGCCGCATTTGTCTTTTCCAGAACGAATATATTCTGTATCTATGTCGCTGTATAGATATAAATGCCGTTTTCATAAAAATTCTTACCACCCAATTTCTGGCAAGCGCAAGAAGAACGATTCTAATAAAAAGCTAATGTTTAAATCGCACTTCGTATGTGCCTGGCCCCACTCTGCATCTTACAACCAGAATCGGGCGACAATCCCAGACGTCCTTGGCAAGGAACTATTGATTTGGGGTGTCGGCCACCGCGATGAAATGCTAGGACACTAAAGATCACAGGTGAGCATCTTTAACCCGAGCTTCGTCGCTAAGCTTCAGGCGATCTGTAAACCCGGAAGCTGAACGGAGAGTCACTGACGTACGTGAGGCGTGTGTACACGTGCACACACACGCGCGTGAAACCCCAGGACAAAGGCCCGCAGCTTTAGCTCACGCTCAAAGGGATCTGAGATGCACAAAATGATTTTAAACCCCTGTTAGAGACAGGTCTTTGAAAAACGCTGTGATTGGATTTCACCAGTGTTTTAATGACATCAAATTTTTGTTCTGTTAAAACATACAACCAAGGAGGTTGAATTCATCGGGTCAATCAACAGTCATTATTCTAGCTTCCGATCAATGATAATCAAAATTAAGTGTAAAATTAAGTGTTCAAGAAAACTGTCTTTAAAATACAAATGCAAGTCACAGAAAGCAACACAGAGTCGAAACTTCCAGATGGGCTATTTTTACTCACCTTTGTACAAAGCATAGGAAATAGCGTTGCTCACAATTTCGTCCCCGGCTTCTTCCATTTTTATAACTGTTAACAGATGAGAACTTTCGAGAATTTCTTTGAGCTGGGAACATTTAAAGAACAGAGTTGTCAGCCAACTGATCTTAGACACGGGGAGTACAAACTTCGCTCTTTTGGGGAGAAATCTTTTATTCCATTTTTTAAAAAAAAGACCATCTACAGGGGAGTTCCACATCTCCTTCCCTCACCTACAGCACCTGTATCCACAGCGACTCATTTCTAAACTAGAATAATGAGCCATGGACCACAATGAGAATAGAGGACTGGTTACAGAGGCACACATATCAGAAAGCTCCCATCCAAACGCTGAGAGACTCATTGACCAGGCTTGTGTATGACCAAGCCTGGCACATAGTTGGTGCTCAGTTGTTGAAAGAGTGGATAAAAGGGAAAATCACAGAAATGGCCCGAGTGCAGTCATAACGGCTTACGCCATAGGAAGGAAAAGCTCCCTGTCAAGCCTATAATAAGCTATCTTCCACTCACAATTTCCATCTTCACTGCCATCTTATGGTTCCTCAGGTAAGCCATGCTTGCATCGCACCTCAGGACCTTTGCACATGCTGTTCTCGCCATCATTATCCCAGCCTTCACCTCACTAACTCCATCCAGCCTTCGGATCGCAGCCCCCATGTCCCTTCCTTGTGACGCCTTCCCCTGAGATGCCTTCCACGCCAAGCAAGGCTCCCTCAGCTCATGCCTCTGTATCCATGCTACCTTTCTTCAGAACCCCCAGTGCAGTTTGAAATTACACAATGCATTGAACTGCGATCACTCAACATGAACTTCTCTTCAATTTCTGTTTTCTCCGTGAGGACAAGGACCCTTTCTAGTGTGCGTGCTCCATAAATATCAATTAAACACATGTATATATTAAATAAGTGAATGACTGATATTTAGACTGAGTGATAGATTCGGGGGCTCTGAAGGGTCAAGTTCTTGAGAAGGTGAGGAGCAGGAACAACGGAAGAGCTCAGAGGAAACAGGTGGGAGAGGAGGGCAGGGTCCCCGTGGAGAGGATCTGGGTCCCTCTGGAGAAACGGAGACCAGGTTTTGGAGTTGGCTGTCCACAGGATCACTGAGGTCATCTACACTCAGCCTAAGAGGTCACTCAATTAAGATCTGACTGAATGTATACATTCATTCATTAATAATCCTACTTTTGAGGTCAGACTTTGGGAAAATCTATACCAACTGCAAAACCCCACATGTGTAATGAAAATCCCAGACTCCTGTTCATTATTGATGTATTACGTCTTCGTACTGACGCGATTATAACTACGATCTCTCATTAGCATGTTCGATATGCATATGAATTAGGTATGAATCCCAGAAAGGACAACGTCATTGCAGGAACGGAAATGGGTCTGGCTCTCAGCCTGTTTCACAGAAGCCGCCTCCCATGGTTTTCCTGAGGCAGAAATATCCATTGCTCACAAAGGGTGTGGGGACCCCTTAGGTGGGGACCTTTAGGATAGGACCTGATCTGGGACCTACGGTCAACCTGCATGAGGGGTAGGAGGAAAGTCACCGGAATGGACCTGGAGCCCCCTGTGGTGGGCGAGTTAGGAGTGATCCGTCCCCAACTCTGCTGGTTCAAGTGTCCACTGAATCCCTTCCGCCCATCACCGGAAGCCACCTGGAATACGGCGCCCGACACTCATCATCTTACGCTGATGGTTACATTTGCAGACTGCCCCCCCCCCCGTCCGTCAGGAATGACCTGAGCTATTTTAGATCTGAATAGGTGGAGACTCGAAAATCTGGAAGCACTTTGGGGCGGGAGGCTTCCTCTCCGTCACCCACGTGTTCCCATGCAGAAGGAGGTCCATCCGAATTGGACCCTGGACATTCTCCATGCCTTCACTGACTGCTCAGCGTGAGGGAGCGACACATCCGAATGGTGGCTTGGGCTTGCCAGCCAGCCCTTCCCCGCGTCTCCGCTGGGATCTGCTCCTTGCAGAGCGGCCGTGCTCTGGTCTGCTGAGAGCCACACGCCCAGCCGGGTGTGGCGGGCAGCGGACGCCCAGGGCTGCCTCTGTCTGCACGGGCTCATCTGTCTCATTCTGGGTCTCAGCACGAGGCGGCCACTGCGGCTGCACCCCCTAAGCCACGCCCTTCGACTTTGCCTTCGTCATCAATGATGCTGATAAAATTTTGACCGCCTGGTTCTTTGTGTCTGCCTCACAACCGAACGTGGCCGACACATAAGAAAATCCCAGCACGAACGTTCAAATAACACTCCCAGCTTTATCTTTCTCAGTAAAATCTTCAAAATGCACTGTCATCACGCGTAGGAACACCCTATACGTGTTTGTTGGGCCGGGGAACCATCAACACCAACTCTGGCAATGAGAAGGAGATGCATCTGGGTTTTTCAGTCCTTTAGATAACGAGGCTCATTCCAGCAAGGATTTGTTTTCTGCTCACATCGATCCTTCTCACATCGACCCTGCTTCGTCTCGTCAACATGAGGGGCTGGCTGCCCCGGCATCCGGAGTTCACGCAGGCCAAGAGGGCCCCACTTACTACCGAGAACCCAGCCGCCTAGAAGGCTCTGCTGCTTTTTCTTCACGCTGACAAGAAGCGAGATGATGATCTCCACTCTTCCAAGGTTTCCATTTGCTAAATTTGGTATTTTGAGGCTCTTCCCACAACGGCTGACATGCCAATCTAGTTCAAGATTTTTTAAATTGCCATTGCTACTAAATCTAACCTTCGACCCTCAAGATGAAATGGACACTCTAGGATTCAAACGACTTCTGTTATTCATGGCCTGCTCTTTAGATCCAAGTGACAGGGACACACGCCTAAAAAGTGTCCAGACATAGAAAGCCATCTCCGAATGAGCTGATGTGAATGTGCCTCCTGATAGGACAGCGAGCGTTCTAACAAGCTGAGCACTCAAGAAAATGAAAGTCATTTCAGGCTGACAGCAGTCATAAAACAGAGAGAAAAATGAGGGAGCACAGCACCCTGTTAGAAATGTAACAGGCATTCCGATAAGGCCGTATTTCTAACATGGTCTAATGAGAAAGGTGGGAGATTCTGAATGGAATCACAGGCCAGCTAATCCAGAAAGGCAAGGATTCTGTTGTCACAGCTTCTCCAATATAGGTAGATGGAGACTCGAATTAGAATCTGCATTTCTCAGACACATCGCCCGGGAATTCCCTCCCTCCACAGCCACGGATGCGGGCACGATACAGTTCACACAAAATGTTTGTTGACATCGCCCCATCAAAGGAAGATTACCAGCTTTGCAAGCGGACAAGATTGGGGTTTAAACCCCAACTGCTACCCGCCTTGTGAGGTATGGAAACCTAGAGAGTCGCTGAACTTATGTGAGCGTTGAGTTCCAGTAAGAAGGTGGTTTGGGGTGGACTATGAGCAGGTAGGTACAAAGCCCCAGCAGCCATGGGCCGGGCTGGGCGTGTCCGGCGTTCTCCCTCCCTCCCCGGCCCCGCCCATGGCGCTAAGCTCCGCCCCCTCGACCCCGACGACCTACAGCTCACCCATCGGATCCAGCTCTCCGTCTCCTCCTCCGGCAGCCGCGCCACCGTGCGGGGTAAGAAGCGCACCAGCTTCTCCTTGACGATGGAGGACGTCAGGGTGTCCTCCACCTCCACCAGGCTCGCGATCACATCGGCCACCTGTCCAGAGCCTTCCACCACCACGCAGGGAATTTTACTTTTGATGGAGGTGTTGATGGCCTAAGGAGAAGGAGAGACAGGGCTGACCCGATGGACGAGAGACCCTGGGGATCGCCAGAACCCCACTTGGGACCGAGGTTCTAAACTGAGGTGCTTCATCAAACACGCAGACATATCCCTGCATCTGGGGGTTTATTTCCAATCAGAAGCTGACGTATGTTTGCCATGGCTTTGTGAATGAGACCCATAATAAGCCAGCGGTGTCACTTCCCATGCTAATACCGAATGCAACAAGGACATGCGTGATGAGCTGCAGTTTTCCATAAGTGACCCTTGAAAATATCCCTAGGTGCACGACTGAGCCTTCCAGACATCGCCACCACAGATCTGAGTGACAGCTCTTACGATGCTATTCCACATTATCACTGCTAGCTTCTCTGGGGCATCTGAAAACACCTTCCAAGCAGCAGCCACAGATTCATATTATGTCGACTCACATGTTTGCTCCTTAATTAATGTCCCTTGCTCCTTTATGAAAAGGAATAAAAACATACTTGCTTCCTAGATAAACACCTGCCACGCTTTTATTTCCTATACAGAGACCGGCACAGGAAACGGGTCTTAAGAATTGTAATCCCTTGACAAGATGAAATGCTCTGCAAACAGGTACAAAAGAAAAATTGCAAAACCCCTTCCTTCAGCCTGAACAGTTTCCTTAGGGAAGACACTGCCCATAAAGTGTGTGGTCCCTTCATCAGAGCAGGTAGGAAGGAGGCCAGTTCACAGCAGACTGGGGGCCCGTCTTCACCTCGCTACCTGCACTAAAGGTGGGTGTCGGGGCTGGGCTGTGGCGGGAGTGGGGATGACGGGGGGCTGAAGGGCGCGGGGCCCAAGAGCTGACGGGCTGCTCAGCTGGCAGTGTCCCCTCCTTTCCCCTGCTCTGTGGGTTAAGAACTGGCTGCGCAGACATTTCTGGAAAGTGCTGTGGAAACGCAGGACCCTCGGCCTGCAGCGGCTCTCTGGGAAGCTGAATTGTAAATCTATATTTCGAGAAAGATAATAGACGAAGCCATCTTTCAGTTACTTTCTCTCGATTTCTTTCTCTTTTACGCAGATGCTTCTGCAAGCCTTCACGTGCTGACAACTGCATGTCGAAAAAAAATCTCTACTTTTCCCCTGAAAAGTCTTTCCCCGAAAGATTTTTTTATTTAACCATGTTCTCAGTAGTAGAGCTCAAAGCAGGAGCTCAGTAAATACCTGTGGATGACTGGATATAAGAATGAATGAATGAACGAATGAATGAAAATAATCTTTGGTATATAAAAGAATCAACAAAGATAAGTGCGAGGTTATGATTCCCAATAACCTTGCCAGAAATTACTTGTAACTCTAGGGGTGTACTCTGGTTAAGAGAGGGGAGAGGGTCGGGGTCTCAGATACCTGTCATCTAACCCTATCTTAGAGTTAAAACGGGGTAGCAGAAGTCGGGGGATATGCAAGTCAATGTGGAAATGAATTAAAAGAGAGAGTTAAAAGTAAGCTCTTATAATGTCCTATTCCTAGAAAAGTGAGATCATGAAGATGACCTCATGTCTTCGATCGCTGGCTAAAATGCAGTCGCCCGGATGCTTTTTAAGAAGTCGAACAGATGCCCGGCTGCAGGCAGGACGATCTTGGTACTCCAGGGACTGCAGGGCCTGGGCGGGACACGGCCCAACCCTGTGGACGCACTCGAGGTGCTTTCCATGACCCCAGAGTCACTTAGGGCTTTGTGGTCCTTCAGGTGGGTGGAGACCTTACCTGCCCGGGAGTGGGTGGGCATTACGTGGCCTACGAACACTGACTTGGGGGCAATCGGTGTGTAGGATCACAGGCCATCTCCAGAAAGATGGGGCGGCAGGCAGATTACGGTCCTTACGTCTCACGACTTATGTCCACCCTTCTCTTGGGCAGGTTGATGGCCAAAGCCAACACTGAATATTCAGGCTATTTATGTCGCTTCAAGTTCTCTTCCTAAATCTTCTCAGCTGATGAAACAATCTTAGCCGGTTAGGGAAAAACGCTACCTACTTGCTGCAGTAAAATAAGTTAGCTGGTTTCGATTAGGCAAGCCCCCAAAGCCTGAACTTACAAACGTGCTGAGCAAGCTTGTTCACCAGTCTTCTAGAAAACCAAAGCAAGACTCACTTTCAAAGTCTCTTTTCCACCTCCTTGGGCAAAACACACAATGGGGATCTTGCCACCGTAGTTGGAATCTGAAAAACATGGGATGCAAAACTTGGGGTGCCTGGGGCTCCCTGGAACCCCTCATCCAACGGGATACTCCAGGCGACAAATTCTGAACGACCGTCTACATTTTGGTGACCCTTCCACGTTTGAAAATAATGATACCTCTATAAAAGATGTTAACCAAATAGACTTCACCTATTTTTTATTTTAAAAAAATAAATAAAAGATTCACCTGTCTTAAGGTAGCAGTGGACCGGAAGCTTCTGCCCTACGGATTGAGGCGTGGGGTGATGGGTACAGATGTCACGGGTTTGGCTATGTGCTCGTTAATCATGTGATCATGATGGGTGTGTCTCTGTGCCCCAAACCACTAACAACAGCACGACACGAGTCACGTTGCCATTCGTGACTGATATTAGAAATGACAGTCTACGGCCATGCCCCCCTCAACGTGCCCGATCTCGTCTGCTCTCGGAAGCTAAGCAGGGTTGGGCCTGGTTAGTCCTTGGATGGGAGACCACCTAGGAAGACCAGGTGCTGCAGGCGTTAATAAAAAATAAGAACTTTTAATTAAAAAAAATAAATTAAATTAATTAAAATATAAAATGAAATAAATGAAATAAAAATAAATAATAAAAATAAATGGACAATAAAAAATAAATTAAAATAAAAATAAATTAAAATAAAATTTAAAAATGCTAAAGTCTGCAAATGATTTACTTTTGCTAATATATATAGATATAGATATAGATATAGATATAGATATAGATATATCTATATCTATATATATTAGGCCAGGTTCAATTCTATCCTTCCAATAGTTACACTCTCACTCATTTGCATAACCCTATGCTTTCTTGAGTGGGTCACAAATTCGCACGCATGCTCTCTCAAGTGAGATTCGCACACATAAACGTCTTCCTTCACTGAGAAAGGGGCACAGGTGAGAACACCCCCCAACACCCTGTCGCAAAGTCTATCCCCACATCACAAGGTAACCTGTTCCACAACAGGACACAACATCTCCATACTAATATCTCGGTGACAGGAAGGGTCTGTCACTCTTCCTGGCAAATAAGCGCTTTCACTCAGTGTCCGTATTGGCCCCTGTGCTGGTGGTCTATTCTCCAGAAGTAGCCAAGATTCAAAGAAAGAATCCATTCTACTGCTTTTTATCATCTCTGTGCCGGCTAATTGCATTGCTTTGTAAACCCATATCTGCCACCGTGGATTTTACTTGTTCTTAAGTGTTGTTTAGCCGTCTCTCTAGGCTGACACACCAGTGTGGGACAAGGCAGCATTGTCTCCACTGCAGCACGATGATGGGTCCCTAGCACCTGGCAGAAGCACCCCTAGTACGTGAAAGAAAGATGAGAAGAAGAAGAAAAGAAAAGAACAACAACTCTTCTTCGTCAGCAAGACACCCAGTCCAGTGCGTCCCCGCGTCTCACTCGATAATCGGTCGCTATTGCTGTCGGGGCTGCTGCCACGCTCTCGTCACTGTGTCTGTCTGTCTGTCTGTCTGTCTAACGGCCCAGCCCCCAGCCCCTGACCTTGAATGGTGCGCTCCGAGATGTACTTCTCCAGCTGATTCCGGAGCTTCGCTTCGACCGTGGGGTGGCCGTGGCAGCCATTGTCCACCAGCAGCAGGTGGGTGTGATTGCTGTCCAGCGTGTACAGAGGGTCTCTCCTGAAGTCGTCCATGACGTACTGAGCTGAGAAGTACCCCTGGGAAGCACACGGAAACCGGTCTTTGCGAGGTCACTTGTGGGCCGAGAGGCACGATGGCGTTTCTGTCTGTTCGTGTGAAGGCTGGCCCTTGGGGTTCGATCACCGACACTGACACATCCTCCTCCCACAGTCCTCAGTTCAGAAGGGACTTAGAGAGCATATGGGACCGGCGGTCTTCGGAAGTTCGCACTTGATACACAACCCCACACGTCTGCCTTGTGTTTTCAAACGTGAAGTGCACGTTTGGTTGCCCTCTGTGTATGTTCACGGGAAACTGTGGGGGAGGGGGGACCCTCAACCCTCATAATGACAGTGCACCAGGAGCCGCAGCGTGAACGTCAGTCCCCACGAGTGTGGCCGAGCAGCGAGGTGTGGCAGCCAGGCTGAGCCCCCCTGGGACGTACTCGGGTTCATGGGGATGAAGAATAAAGAACCTGAGCCTAACGCGATTTGCCGGGAACAGATTTTACTGAACAGAATTCATCCCCCTGGCAACTCCTGCCCAGGGCCGATTGTGTCACCCTCATAAGGCCTTCCTGGTAAGGCTGGCTGTCCCGCGAGCTGACTCTGCCACAGAGCCCGGCTCAGGCCACAGCCCACGCCACGGCCCTCCTCCCATGGGCCCTCACAGACCTCTCCCCACCGTGCCTGTACCTCGACGTCACAGTTCCGGATGAGCGTGTCCCTGTTGGAGACCATGCCCCAGGCCGCTATGCCGATGGCCACGATGTTCTCCTCGGAGTTCCTGCTGATGGTGTTGTCCCTCACCACCTCCCCGATGTACTTCATCAGGCCGTAGTGCGTGCCACCCGTGAGAATCCAGGCGCCTGGCACAGAGCGGGAAGAGCACGCACTCAGCGGGCTGGGCCAAGGCTCCCTGCCTGGGCTGGGGGCCACGAGCGGGACAAGGCGCTGCAGGCGCACGGTGGGATGGGCCTTGCTGAGGAGCCCATGGGAGGAAGGGAGGGAAGGAAGGAAGGAAGAAAGAAAGGAAGGAAGGAAGGAAGGAAGGAAGGAAGGAAGGAAGGAAGGAAGGAAGGAAGGAAAGTAGGGAGGGAGGGAGAGGAGGGAGGGAAAGAAAGAGAAAGAGAGAGAGAAAGAGAGAGAGAGACAGAGAGAGAGACAGAGAGAGAGAGAGAGAGAAAAACAGAAAGAAGGAATTCTATCAGAGTTCCAATCTCTAAGTG
>PVKZ01008328.1:0-16634 GCA_004027375.1 Macroglossus sobrinus
GTGATGGTCTCTGGGTGGGTGGGTGGGGGGAGTGAGGATCAGGGACCACACTCCCACCCCAGCCCTGGCCCCTGCTCCCTGCCCAGCGTTGCCCCTTCTGCCCTCAGCCCCCCGCCACACCCTTTGCGCCTAAGATGGGTCAGCTCCCTTCTATCCTAGAAGAGGAGGGGAACAGGAAGGGGCAGAAGAGGGGAGAGAGGAGAAGACAGGAGGAGGAATGGGAAGGAGGGAAAGAAAGGAGAGGAGGAGGGAAGAAGGAGAGAGGGAGGAAAAGAGGGTGGGGAGGAGAGAAGGGGGAGGGGAGGCGAGGCTGGAGGCTGGAGGCTGGAGGCTGGAGTCAGGCGGTCCAGGAGGGGCTCACCCTGCTCGCTGTTGAAGACCGCCAGGAGGCGGAACATGAAGGCCCCGCAGGTGGCAGCGAAGAAGCCCCTCCAGTAATCCCAGACGGTGAAGTGGGAAGAGACGACCTCGATGCTGAATAGGACGCCTGGGGGCAACACTGGGCTCAGGCAGACCCGGCCTCCGCCCCTCCCAGCACCCTGACCCCTCCCGTCCTGCTCTCCTAGGGCCTGCAGACAGGGCCGCCCCTTCTCTTTGGTCCTGAGCTGAAGTGAGGGGAGGGTAGCTGCCCAAGGAACCCGCCCACCGGTGAGCAACCTCAGCTGCCTCACTCCTTACAACAGCCCTGTGGGGTCGAGACTGTTATGATCCCACTGCGCGGATGAGGAAATGAGGCTCAGAGAGGTAAACTCACTGGTCCACACAGAGAGCGGGATCTCACCCCCAAGTTTCTCTATGGTAACCCGGAAGGGTCTGATCACCCACCCACCCCCACTCTGTGCCAGCGAGACTCCTGTTAGAGCCAAGACCGAAATTAGCTCCTATCCCTCCTCCAGACTCCTCTGCTGGGCAGAGGGAGCTGGTCAGCCTGGTGTGGGGGAGCCCCAGGTTGCGGGGGGGGGGCAGGGGCGGGGCAAAGGAAGCGTCTCACCGCTGAAGGGAGCAGCAAAGACTGTGGCCACGCCCACTGCCGCCCCGGCCACCAGCAATTGGTTTTGCTTGCTCTTGTCCTGGGGGAATCCAGAATCCAGAGCTCAGGGCCAGCCCCCGCCCTCCCCGCTCATTTTTCCGAGGGGCGCCCTCCTTGAGCCCCTCACCTCGGTCTCCCCAGTGGTCTTGATGAGCACACGGCCCAGGTAGGCAGCCATCATCACAGACAGGTGCACGAAGGGGCCCTGCCGGGGAAGGTATGAGCACCCGGCCCGCGTCTCGTCCTCTAGCGGGAGCTGGGCCCTTCCCGTCAGGGCCCAGAGTTGGGGGGCAGCAGGAATCTCATCCAGTGACAGCATGGCTGCTACACCACACCTACCTCCTTCCTCTCCCCAACCCCGGGACCCAGCCTTGCCTCCTCCCCAAGACTGACCCCCAAAGGCAGGCGTTGGCCTGAGTCTCCTCTGATCCAGCTTGGGTAGGGCAACGGGGAAAAGGCAGACGGAAGAAGGTGCAGGGTGGGGTGTGGGGGTGCTCTCGCACCTGCCCTTACCACTTTGCCCAGGAAGATGGTGCTGCCGGTGGCCAGGGTGCAGGTGAGGCCCACCACCTTGGCCCCGAAGTTCTTAATATCCAGGTAGTCCTCCAAGACCACACCCGACAAGATGGTCTTCAGCTCCGGGATTCCAGAACCTTGTCAGGGGGTAGGTAGGTCCGGGGGCAGGAGGAGGGAGAACCTCTGGATTAAACTCTCAACACTTTACCCTGCAGAGTGTTTCAAATCACCCTCTTATCAGGTCATCCTGAATCCTAGAAATTAGGATTCATAAACCCAGATTTCAGGGAGAAAGCTGAGGGTCAGAGAGGGAATGTGAGCTGTCCTTCCAACTGGGCCTGGTGGAGGGCTATGGCAGGTTGGGGGTACCCAGGATAGGCTCTTAGGCCACCCTGGATGCACCCCTGGAACTCTCCTCTGCTGGCCTGGAGCTGGAGTAAGAGCTGAGAGGCCTGGAGGAGCTATGCCCTCAAACAGACCCCCACAACCCTGAGAATATCCTTGGCACTGGCCCTGCAGAGAACATGCCACCAGTGCCCCCCATCACCACCCAGAAAAGCTCTCTCAGAAAGGAAGCAGAGTCATTAGCACTCAGCAGTCAAGATCTGGCCTCTTTGCTGTGTGACTTTGGGCAAGTGACACAACTCCTCTGAGCTTTTTTGGTTGTGAAACAGGGTTATTGCTTCCTGCCTCACCCCCCCCCCCATCAAAAGCCCATGCAGGCCGGCGTGGACACCATGCAAGTCACACAGGCAGACGGCCTGGTGTCGGGGCTCACCTCCTGAGGAGGGCGTGATGCTCTGTGAGAAGCCCGACGAGAAGGAGACCAAGGCCACCGGGTACATGGTCCAGGAGAGATACCGGAGCAGGTGGCTGTCCCCAATCTCCCGGTACAGCCACTTGTGTGCTGGGGACGTCTGGGGGTCAGGGGGCCACCACAGGCTCTGTAGCCCTCAGCTGCCCATTAACTGACCAGGAAATGGAGGCTCAGAGAGAAGAAGCTCAGGCCACCCAGTGAGTGGCAGATCCCCAAGAGGAGGCAGGAGCAGGACTCTGGACGTCCCCCCATCCCAGTTCTGCCACCCCCTAGCTGAGGAAGATTGGGCAACCTCTCAGAGCCTCTGCTTCCCTGTCAGTCAACTGGGCTAGTGATGGTTGGTGCCTAACTCCCAGGGTCATTGTGAGAAATGAGACAGAGTGTGAAGCGTCTGAGACAGTGTCTGGTGCAGAGCAGGTCGTCATGACGACACCTGAGGAAGCCTCCCAGAGCAGGTGCATAGACCCTTCCTGCCCCACGCCCCCTCTTCCAGGGAGCCCCCTGCTGAAGCACGGTGGTCTAGGCGAGTGCCCTCCCCTCTGAGAATGAGGAGGGAGGGGGGCGGGGGAACAGAGGGAGCCGGGGTGGCAGGAAAGAGGGGAGCACAGAGTTCAGAGGAAAAGGGCTCTTGGGAACTTTCAGGTCTCTTGCTCACTATGCAGATGAGGAGACTGGGGCCCAGAGAGGGGCAGGAGCCTGCCCAGGGCCACACAGCAAGTCAAGTGCAAAACCAGGACTGGATCCAAGCTTCTTTCCCACCCCAACCCCTCCCCCACCCCGCTGCACCTGGCAGCCCCTCGGGCATCCCCGAGCACGTGCTCGAAGCCCTGGGCCCAGAGCAGGCGTGCGTGCCGGGCAGGGCTCACCTTGGACCACACGCCTCACGATGAAGCTCATGGTGAAGCTGATCAGGGCCATAAGCACCCCGAGGGTCATCAGGAAGTACCAGTCCTCACCCACACGGAACAGCTTCTGCTTCAGCCACTCCAGGCCACCTGGAGCAGGGGGTGGGGTCACAGCCAGGGACATCCCCTTCCGTGGAGGCCTGGGCAGGCTCGGGGCAGGAAGGACAGGGGCAGTGTGGGGCCGGAGCAGGTGGTTCAATTCAGGGGGCCTCTGACTCATGATGGGGGCAGATCTGTGGCGAGTGAAGGTGGCAGCACAGTGAACGCCAGGCTTATTGGCCCTGCCAGGGAGCCTTTGACCTGTCTGCCCTCCCCCAACCCCTGCTTCATACCGAGGTATTTATAAAAGAATGATCGAGGGGGCAGAAGTGTGGGGGAGTGCTGGGAGCTACACCTCTCTCTAATATCTCCACAGGGTCCGCAGCTTAGAGAACACAAGCATCTAGCAAGACCCCTGTGTTGACCTGTGGGGCTAGTGTCAGGCCAGAGAGCACCCACTGGGCCCCTAGCAAGGCCCCTGGCGCAGTAATCAGGACTCGGGGCTGCAGTCCCAAAGGCAGAGGGTGGCATGTGTTGCCCAGAGGCAGGCAGATCCCTTCCCTCCCTGCCACCAGAAGACTCTGGCAGTGATGTCTGGGGCAAACCCAGAGAGCAAGGCAGCTCTCAGGCCTTCAGATGGGTGCGGGAGGTGGGGCCTGCGTAGGCAGTGCTGTCCTGAGAGGTCTTCGATGGGGAGGGGAAGCGGACCTGGCTCTCACCTCGGATGCCTCTGCGGATGCGGGGGCAGGGGCCCCACAGGTCCTGAAGAGTCACAGGGGTCCCGGAGGAGCCCTCACGCAGCCCTACCAGCTCCTCCATCCGGCCCCTGATGTAGCCGGCAGGTGATGGACCCCTGGGGAGCTGCTCCGCTCGGCCCTTTCGGGATTGCTACTTCACAGATGAAAAGGAAAGATGGTGTTTTCCCATGCATGTGTGTGCACGTACGTGTGTGTGCACACACACAGTTATCAGGAGGGACTTCAGTCTCGTGTGCCCTGTGGTGTCACCGAGGGTGTGCATGTGTGTGTTAATGTGCAGGGCAGGACAGGCTTCCTAGCTGTGCCCTCCATGTCCAGCAGTGCTCGGGTCGAGGTGGGACCCCAAGCCTCAGAGTCCCCTCCCCCTCCTGTGGTCTCCCAGTGAAGTCACTCTCTCACTGTGGGGTCCCCACGGACAGTGCCCGGCCCTGAACCCCTTTCTCCTCAGCTCAGGCCACAGAGGCAGTAAAAACCCAGTCCCAGAAGGAGAGGCATGAGGGACGAAACGAGGTGCTGGCTCCCTGCTCCCTGCCTTCCCACCCTCCGGCCCTGCCTGCCCACCCCAGCCCCAGCAGCGCCCATCCGAGCCCATCCATCCCCAGCTCCACACCCAGTGGCCTCTCACCTGTGTCCGTCCACCTTGCTGTGGCCGCAGATGGCCGTCCTCTAACAGAGACTCCTTTGCCTGCAGCTCAGTTGTACCTGGACAGGTGTGTGTTCCACCAATCAACATCCTCCCCCCTTCCTCCCCTACGCGCCCTACTGGGGTTTACTATGGCCATTAAGAACGACCTTGACAAACCAACTGAAACTGCCCAGGCCCGCTGAGCCGTGCAGGCCAGAGCAGCCAAGAGGGGCCAGGAGCAGGGGCAACCCACAACCCAGCAGAGCCACGCAGCTCATGCTACAGGCTGGGGACCAGGGCTTGGGGTGGAGGGAGCACTGGGAGGGATCCTCTCTGGGGGCGAAGGATCAGGGCCCTGGACTGTCAGAGTTAGGCATGGAAGGGATTTGAAAAAAGAGAGAAAGGTGGGGGTAGCTGTCATTACTCCCTTCTTGCCGTGTGCCAGGCTCTGCATTCAACACCCTACTCCCGAACCGGTGAATGCCCACAGAGCCTGATGAGGGAGGCAGCACTGTTCTGATGCAAAGAAATGGAGTCTCAGAGGGGCGGGGCTGCTTGTCCAAGGTCACAGAGGCCAGCGGGAAGATCCAGGACTTTCTCCCAGGCCTGCCTGACTCCTGGGCTCCCAGGACCTGCCTTGACAGCCCAGCCCGCTCAGAGGTGGGGAGGAGGCCAGCCAGCTGGAGCAGGGGCAGCAAATCCGGGTGGCCAGGGGCCCTCCGAGGCCTGAGGAGGAACTTAAGACTCGATCCTTGTGTCAGGCCCTCCAGCCTCAGAAAACTGCCTCTGGAAGCACAACAGGTAAATGCCCAGGCTTCGCCCTACCCCAAGAGAGGGTAGAAACCAGGACACAGGGCCACAGTGAGGGAATGAGCACCTATGATGTGCTGGCTATGAGCCAAGCCCTTTAAGTCTGCAACTCAGTTCATCCTCCCAGCACCCCGTGAGCTGGGGACAGATCACCATCTGCAGTGATAAACGGAGGCTCAGAGAGATGCAGTCGCTCATCTAAAGTCACACAGCAACCTGGACTGTGTGGCTTTTCCCCTACCCGGAGCTCCTCGAACCCCTGTAGCTGAATCAATCAAGGCAATGTTGGGGGACAAAGCACAGGGATTTTGTCTGATGCCACTTCGGGGATATTTGGGCAAGAGATCTGGGCCAACTGGCCTCCCCACCTCCCCTAGACAAAGCCCCCTCTGAAAATCATGATAGCCCTTCAATGACTCGTTAAAATCCTGGGACCCTGAGCCACCCTCTGTTTCTAGATGCCAAGCCAAGTCAATCCAAAACGGGAGCACATGTGTGTGTGTGTGTGTGTGTGTGTGTGTGTGTGTGTGTGTGCGTGCTGAGTGTAGGAGGTGGGGTTGGGGCTTCTGATCTGGGTGCACTGTCACGCTGGCCACCCCCACCTGTCTGCCGTGTACCACCGTAACAGGATAACCAGCAGCCCTGTTGACATCCCAAACCATCTCTGGCCTTGGGCAGCTGCCAGCCACAGCCTCGCCGTCGGCGTCAGCCAGCCAGCCAGCCAGCACCACATGTCCACACCCTCCTGGCTGCGTGAGTACCAGGAAACCGGGAAGAGGGCGGCAAGGTGGTGCGGTGCCCGTGACAAGTCCCTCCCGAAGCCACTTCCGCCACACGCCATCTCGGCTTCTCCCTCTACTACCCTGAGCACCGGAGGCAGTGGAGGGTGAGAGCAGGCTGGAAACCAGAGCAGCTCTGCTACTTCCCACTGGTCCCCCATCGCTCAGAGCCTCGGTTTCTTCTTCTGTCCAACGAGGGGAGCCTGGGAGCTGTGGGGGCAGGGGCCTACCTCTGCCTTGGTCGCACCAGTCTCCCAGAGCCTGGAACAGTGCCTGGCACATAGTAGGTGCTCAGTAAATATCTGCTGAATGGTAAGTGCTTTCTAAACACTGGCCTGTGGGCTGGCTATGTGAGGAGCTGAGGAGAACAGATTCCTGGTCCCTTCCCAAGATCCCAGATCAGAATCCGGGGGTGCAGGGTAAGATTCTGTGTTTGTGTTAAAAGTTCCCACAGGTGACTGGGATGCCCTGGCAGGTGCAGGATTGAAGGCATTGGAACATCTCTACAGCTCCTTCTATCCATGTGATCTAAAGGGAGAGAGGCTTGCCCAGAGACAGGGGAATGGCCTTGATGACCTTTCAGGGTCCTTCGGAAGCCAGTGGATGCAGTATCTGTGCGGGTGACGCCTCGGGGTGGGGGAGGGGGAGGAGGCGCGGTGGGCAGGGGTGGGTAATGAGATCTGACATCCAGGAGCAGTGACTCAGGCCCTCAGCACCATGACAGCGTGTCTGCATTTAGCCACTGGCTCTTGCTCCCCTGGCGGGTGGCAGGCTTCTGGGTCCCCACCCCCTCCCCCACCCTCTTCCCATCTCACCGCAGTGCTGGGAACTTCCTGGCAGCCCCCTTGGCCAGGGCAGGCGCCACAGGCCAGGCATGACTCTCCACTGGAGCGAGAGACCCTTCTTGCTCCAGTCACTGCCTTGGCCCCACTTCGCAGATCACCAGCACCAGTAATTACCCCTGTAGATGGAGCGCCCCCCCCCCACAAGAATGAGGCTCTGTGGGAGCCAGAGAAAAGAGAAACAGTTCCCACCTTCAGGAGCCCCAGTATAACAGGACACAGGTGAATCCCTGCCCTGGAGAAATCACCAGTCTGACAGATGAGAGAGGACGGCAGAGAAATCACAGACACAGGAAGACCAGGTCGCAGTGCCAGGCGCTGGGGCGGGCAAAGACAGGCGGTGCTGTGGGCACTGGGCCCCTGGTCTGGGCTGCAGCAATCAGAGAGGGCTCCGTGGGGGAAGAGGTATGATTTGGAGAGGAGAGCTGACCCCTTCACTGCAGCCTGGGCAGCAGCGAAGTGTCCACCCACCTAAAGTGGCCTTCCCTTAGCCTTGCCACCTAGCCCCTCCTGACCTCAGTCCCAGCTCTGCTGAGCTGTGGGCGAGCAGAGAGGGGCTTCTCGGGGTCTTCTGAGCCAGCCTGTCTCCATACGCATATGTTCAGGTCAGCCGGCCCCCTGGAGGGCTTGGGATTACGTATGTGTCTGAGTTCGAACCCCAGCTCTGCCGCTCACCCAGTGCAAGCCCACCTGCTCTGCGAGGCTCCGTTTCCCTGTCTGTAAAATGGGGATGACACCTCCTTCCAGAGCTGTGGGGGCCCAATGGACCAAGCCAGAAAGCTCAGGGCCAGAAGCCCAGCAGGCACCCCAGAAGTCAGAGTTAGAGTGAGCGTCTCTCCAGGAATCCTCTGCCTCGCACTGAACTCCCCCATCCTGCCACGGTCCCAGGTCCCAGGCATCTTTTCCGAGCTGGAGGTCAAGCAGACGGTTCTCGGGAACATAACCTTCTAGATCGTTAAGGACATTTACCAAGTTACCTGAGTCAGGGCCCCACCCCCAGTCCTGCCTCAGGCTGGTAGCTTTGTCCTCTTGGGGCCCCAAGAGTGTGATGTAGGGGGGGAAAGGCGAGCGTGGAATCTGGGTCCCGGAGGGACCTGGTGGGGGGACAGCTGCACATTCTACACCCCGCCCCCCACGCCATCTCAGTCCTTCCTAAGAGACGGCTGTGAACATTATCTCCTCTGAGGGAAGAAGCCCCTCACCCCACACGGGGTCGCAGGTAGGGGTCCTCCACCCACCCCGGGCCTCCTGACCGGGCATCTCCTGCGATTCCCAGATCCAGGAGTCGGGGGCCCCTCTGCCTTGATCCCCCAGCACCCGGATCTTCGGGAGAGAGGGGCTAAGAAACAGAAAACCCTGGCTGCAAGGGGCTTGTGATCTGATGGGCGAGGCAGAGACCTCGAGAGCCCCAAGCTGATGGGGGAGATGGAGACACATAAACCACCGCCCACCGCCCCCCAGACCACACACACAATGTCCTGGGAACGAGGGTCCGAGTGGCAAGGGAACAGCTCTGGCCCCCTCCCCACTGCCGTGCCAAGGCCCCGCGGCTGGAGTGATCGGCCTGGAATGCTGGGCCGTGAGCTCAGCCTCACGGGCCTGCGTGTGTTGGACTGTCAGCAGGACAATCTCACTGGAGAAGATTTCCAGCCCCCTCTGGGCCACGGTGAGGCCTAAATTTAGCTGGTAGACAAGGGGCTGGCCCCGAGCCCAGGGCAGTCGGGCCTTATAAAGCACCGGCAGTCAGGGCTCGGCACGCTCCTCCAGAGCCTGTCGCCCACACCCTCTCCTGTCCACCCCTGCCCGCCTGGCCAGGGCCCGGCCGCCCGCCCGTGGATGAGCCACAGGACCTCCTCCACCTTCAGAGCGGAGAGAAGCTTCCATTCCTCCTCGTCTTCCTCGTCCTCCTCGGCCTCCCGCGCCCTCCCGGCCCAGGACCCGCCCATGGACAAGGCCCTGAGCATGTTTTCTGAGGATTTTAGCAGCTTCATGCGGCCTCACTCGGAGCCCCTGACCTACCCAGGCAAGTGCTCGGGGCTCTGACGGGAGGGGAGACTCATGGGTAAGGGACACCTGTTCTGGGACACCTCCGACTGTGGCCGTGGCTTTGAGCTGCCAGGAACAGGTGCTGCACAGCTGCAGCCACATGTGGCCACCAGGACAGATGTGGCCACAGAGATAGATGTGTCCGTGAAAACAGGCGGGTCTCCAAGGAACAGTTGTGGCCCGGGGGTCAGCTATGATGCCAGTAGCCACACAGCACCAATGGCCAGGTCCTCCCTGCAGCCCTGGAGGGCTGCTTGGCGTTGAGGGGTGGGACGCAGCCCCTACTCCAGGTCTGGAGACAGTGTCACGTACACACGTCCAAGCTCACGCCCGCCCCCACTCCTCCCACCCCTGTACCTGGTGAGGCCCCATCCCCACCATGGAGAAGGTGGGCTGCAGGGAGGGGTAGCTGAGGGGGAGGCCAGGCCTGGGGGGCCACCCCTTTCCCCAGAAGAAGAAGCCAAACACCTGGGTTCTGGGTGCAAGCCTGCCCTGTGCTCCGCTCACCGCAGCCCTCTCCACAGCACGTTCTGGGGGGCCAGGCAACATCAAGACCCTTGGAGACGCCTACGAGTTTGCAGTGGACGTGAGTGACTTCTCCCCCGAAGACATCATCGTCACCACGTCCAACAACCACATCGAGGTTCGAGCTGAGAAGGTGAGCCAGCAATCTCCACCTCGGAACCCCGGCTCCACGCTTATACCCTCTGCCCAGTGCCCCCTCTCCTACGTTCCATCCTGGGACCCCAGACATTGGCTAGTGTCCCCCCACCCCCACCCCAATCTTGCAGGGCACACTGGAGACCTTGCTCCCGGAGCTGGTGAGCGTGAGGACCCATTACTGCCCCTGTGGCCCAAGGCTGCCAGACCCTTCCTTCGGGAGCCAGGGCAGCTGAGGGAGGCACAGGGGACGGGATGGGTGGAGGGATGCGTGCAGGGGGCACGGGAGGGGCGAGGCAGAGGAGGGAGATGAGACAGGGACTGAGTGAGGACAGCCCTTCAGGCAGACATGTGGGCAGGCGGGGACTCACCTGCAGGTAAGCGTTCCCCCACGTGACACCCTGCAGGCCCTCGGCCCTCCAGGGCCTGGAAACCCAGACCCAGTCCAGGGACCCCCAAATTGGGCCCAAGGCTGGGCAGAGGCCCTGCAGCTCAGGGTTGCACACTCCAAACCCTCCACTGCCTCCACCTACGGGGCTTCGGGTCACTGGGTCACTGAGCTCTCTGAGTCCCAGCTCCCAGGAGGCCTGCATGCACCCTGAGGGAAGGTGTGGCTCAGCTTGAACAGGGGATGCCACCCGCAGTGGGCCACAGCCACAGGCGCCCGTTAAAGGAGAGGGTCTGCCCAGGGCTGCCGACAGCCTGACTTCCTCCCGCAGCCTGGGAGGCTGGATGGCTGGGTTGCCCCTGCTGGGGAAGCCAAAAGCTGTGAGCACCAGGACCAGCGGGCAGCACGTGCCAGCCCTGCCACCCCCGCCAGTGACTCAGCCACCCGGGCTCCTCTGGACACTATGTGCTGACCTAGTCATGGGGGCAGGGCCGCCAGCCCAGCCCTGACGGGGGACAACCAGTGTGTCTGGGTGTCCAAGAGGGCTTGGCTCTGCCCTGTGCCACCTTATACTCCTTGCTCGGAAGCACCAGATTCCACCAGCAAGCCTCTTCTGTGTCTTAGTCTCCCCCCGCCCCGCCCCGCCAAGCCCCTTGCCTCCCATTAGGAGCACTTGCTCCTGCACAGCCCTCGGCCTGCGGCCACCAGCGCTGTGGGCAGCCCCTCCGCCAGGCCTCCGCACCCCTCAGCGTGCAGAACCCCTCAGCGTGTGGGGCCCCAGCCGGGCTCATCCTGGGGAGAAGGGGCTGTGGTTCGATGTGAGCAGGCCAGGGTCGGGGGGGCAGGAGGCAGCCTGCCCTGACCCACGGCCCTTCCCCAGCTGGCCGCTGACGGCACCGTCATGAACACCTTCGCTCACAAGTGCCAGCTGCCGGAGGACGTGGACCCCACATCAGTGACCTCAGCCCTGAGGGAGGATGGCAGCCTCACCATCCGGGCTCGGCGCCACCCGCACACAGAGCATGTCCAGCAGACCTTCCGGACGGAGATAAAAATCTGAGGGCCACCCACTTACCCTGTCTCCCCCCGACTCCCCCACCTGCTCCCCCACTAGCCTGCCAGAGTTTTCCCAAGCCCCCCATGACAGCTTCCAGGACATCTCAGCCCAGGTTCCAGCCCTGACATCCCCCAGACCCCAGGTGGGTCATCCCCCCAAAACACTGAGGCCTTCCACTCTGCCCAGAGCATGCCAGGGAACCCCCTTGCCTTGCCCGTGGCCCCCAGATTCCAGATGTGGCCTCTTCCACTTATTCAGCAAAAATGGATTGGGGTGGGGAAAGGGAGACCCCACTCTGGGGAAGGGGAATTGGGACAGATCCTTTGATCTGTGGGGTCTCTGCAGGGCAGGGGTTGGGGGCAGGGAACCCGGGAACCCCTTGGCCAAGGGATGTGGGAGAGGTTGAGGGAGATTACAGGCAGAGGTGCCTACCTACTCTGAACTGCCCAGGTGTACAGGGGCACCAGAGGGGATAGCCATGATGGAAACCTTCCCTCTGTTACCCTCTAAGCCCCAAACCAGCTGCCAGGCTACCTGCCCACCTGGTGTCCGCATGCAGCCAGCTGTGTGTGCCAGGGCAGGCAGGCCACATTGGGTCTGTATACAGATGGGGTTTTTCCAATATAGCTTGGTTCATGATAAACTGTGAAAGTCCTGCCTCTGGTACCTGCTCCGTTCCCGCAGGCAAGGCCAGGCTGAGGGGTGGGGCTGATCCTTCTCCCTCCCACCCCCAGGCCTGGGCTTCAGCGGATAGTCTCCACTGAAGACAGGTAACCCAACAGACCTGGGAGAGAGAGCATGGGTGGGGCTTGGGGTCTCGAGGTTAGACCAGTGTCTTGCCAGCCTTCCCTGTGGCCAGCTGCCTCCCCATCCTCCCCTTCCTTAATCTATGAATCTATAGGTTTGGGGTGTGTATACCACATGCTCATGCACCCACCTGTCATCCTTCAAGTACTAAGCGTGAACCATTGATTGAAGCCAGATTCAGAACATTCTAAAATCAGACTTCAATGTCCATTTTTATCCATGCGGAAGCTGAGTCTCTGAGCATCTGTGTGACCAGCTTGCCCGCTGAAGGTTGGACATGAACCCAGGAAGTCAGAAGCTGCTCTCAAACTGCCCCTCACCCCTCCCCACATCTTCCTGCTGGAGAATGCCTGGATCATAGACAGAGCCCCCAACCCAGTTGCCTCCTAGTCCCAAGGCCAGAGCAGGAACCTCCAGGCAGCATTTATTCTGGGGGAGCCCCAGGTATCCCCAATAACCCTGGTTCAGTCTTCCACATACAAAAGCAGGGGTGAGGGGGGAAGGGTGGTTCAGTTAGTCTTGTGGCCCCTGGGGCAAGTGGCAGAGCCAGCCTCGGCTCTCGCCGCCCCTTGGGTCATTGTTCTATAGAGTGGCCTCTCATCTCTGCCATTCTGGGGCCTTTAGGGGACAAATGGGGGTGGAGGAGAGGGCGTGGGAGGGCCCTGGCTTTGTACCCTGCACTCATAATAAACGAGAGAATCACAGACTTCTGGAGATCACCTGCCTGAAGCACTCAAACTTGGGGTGGGGTTGGAGGCAGCTGGGGGAACCTTTCTTGAGATTTCGGGGTAGCGGTAGTAGCTCAAGAAAAGCTCAAGACCTCACAGAAATGTGGGTGTCCTTTTGGCCTCTTTTCTTGGTTCCCAGACCCATCAGGGCAAGCCTCCCTGAATTATTTCCTTGAAAAACAGTTTGGTGCCTTCTCTTTCAATAGCCAGCCAGCCTCTGCCGTTATGTGCCAGGCTCTGTCCCAGGCACAGGGACAGCAAAGGTGGATCAGCAGTGTTAAGTCACGGGCCTTCTTAAAACCTATCTTGTACCACATGAGCTCCGAGGACCAGAGAGGCTGAGTAACTAGCCCAGGGTCACACAGCCCCTGGGCAGAGCAGGGCTGGAAGCTGCTTGGGGTGTTGGCTAGAGTCTGGGTTTTCTCTGGAGGGACCCCATCAACACCCCACAGGCGCTACAGAAATTGGAGTGCCAGGCACCGGCCAGCGCAGCGCGGGTGCAGACGCGAGCCGGGAGGCAGAGAAGGTGCGGTAATTCCAGCCTCCGTGACTCACTGATTCCACCCGGCTATTTGCAGCCCCAGCACTCATTGCCGCCGCGGGTTTCGGGGGGAGGAGCGGGACCAGCTTCCCCACCTCCCTCGACCCCCACATGGAGGTCAGGCTCACCTTGACGTCCTGACCCCAGCAATGCCCCCGCTTGGGCGTGGCTGGGGGTGGGGAGCTGGACAACGGGGCTGGGAAAGGAGTCAGCTTCCCTCGTGGCCAATGGGGCCACATACTTCCCACCCCCCACCCCACCCCCAGGCCCCAGCTACCGGCTCCCCAGTCTGCGGTTTTAGGGGATGAGGGTTTCGCAGGCACAGAGCAGCGGCTGGGGACTGGGCACGTCTGCCCTGAGGGAGCCCTCCAGCCAAGGTGACCCTGCAGACGAGGAGGGCAGGGCGCAGGGGACGGGCAGGCGGGCTCTAATCAGCTCCGCCCTCCAGGCGCCTGGGCCGGCAGCGGCGCTTTGTCTCCTAGGGCCCCCCACCCTTTCCAGGCTAAATATAGGCTTGGCTGCTGGCCCTGCGCCCCGCCCTCACCCTATGAAGAATAATTATAGCAGCTCCATTCATTGAGAGCCTAGAGGGTGCCAAGCACACTGCTCATCCCCATAACAATCCAGCAAGGTGGGTACCAAGGACAGGGAAGTTCAGAGAGGTCAAACAACAGGCCCAAGGTCACCAGCTTGGAAGGGGCATGGCTTTGAAATCCTTGGCTGTGACTCTGGAAAGCCCTGTGCAGGGTCAGCCCCAATCAGCATCCCCCACCCCTGCGGATACTAGGAGGCAGCTCTCCTTCTTTCCATCCTGGCAGCCTGTACAAGAAAGGGACTCCCATATCTCACAGCTTTTGGAGTGCACCTGAGCAGGAGGCAGAGGAGGTTGAAAAGATACCACCCTCCAGAGCTAGAGACCTGTGAGAAGGTCCAGATGGGGTGGTGCCTAAGACCCTGAGTGGTGCGGGGGACCTAGAGGGTTCCCTCACTTTTAAAGACCTAGCCCAGGCCAAAAGCCTCCTCCTCCAGAAAGCCCTCCAGAGCTACGGGCTCAGAGTCACAGACAGAGCCCGAAGAACCTTAGGCTCACACCTTGTCTTGGACAGAAACTCAAACTCAGATGAAAAGAGCACATGTGTGGGGGGAAGGAAGACCCTGCGGCCCTAACCACTTGGTTGGCCAGTTCTGCCCCCTTAGGGAGTCACTCCAAACTCCTTACAGTATGATGGTATGACGTGGAAACTGAGGCCCAGGGAGGGGTAGGGCCCAGGGTCACACGGCAAGTCAGTGGCAGAGATGGAACGAAGACTCAGAACTCCCAAAGGTCAGGCCAAGGCTTCTCTACCAGACCGACTCCCCCATCCCTATGGCCACCCTTCCCTGGCCTAGAGGTAACCCCTGCCTCTGACATTGCATCCCCCCTGCCCACATCTCCGCTTTCCATCCATCCACTCCCTATCCGCCTTAGAGCCCAGTCCTGCAATAGCAGAAGAATAAGGCCTTATTCTGCCCTCTTGCTCTCAAGAGTTGCATGAGAAAGGAGCTAAGCAAATGTTTGTAGGATTCTTTTTAAAAAGCTAGCAAGCTTCAGTGCAGAGTGGAATGTAATGCACAGACTCTGGAGCCACACCACCTGGGTTCAAATGGCAGCTCTGCTGCTGCTGCTGAGCTGTGTGATCTTGAGCAAGTAACTCAACCTCTTTATGCTTCAGTTGCTCCGCCTGTAAAATAGTTCTAACAGGATCTACCCGCTGGAATTGTTTTGTAATGCAAGTAAAAGGCTTGGCACTTGGTAGTGACGCAGCTCACATGTGCCATGCACTGAAATACCCGGTAGGGCTCAGCTTATTTCGTATAGATTTGGATCCTGACGTCCCCAGCTTCACCCCTGCTCTCCCTGGCACCATCAAGCCCAAGCAGTGGTTAAAGGGACAGAGGAACCGCCTTGGTACCTGGGGACTTCTCTTCAGGACAAAACAAG
The DNA here is from genome assembly GCA_004027375.1 of Macroglossus sobrinus. NCBI lineage: Eukaryota > Metazoa > Chordata > Mammalia > Chiroptera > Pteropodidae > Macroglossus > Macroglossus sobrinus. Next base: position 15,330 of record PVKZ01008328.1, read on the forward strand.
TGAGGACTTTTCTGGGAAGAGCCTGTTTGGGCTCCAGGGGTGGAGGTGGGAGAGGGAAGCCTCTGGAAGCCTTACTTCCCTCATCTATAAACAAAGATCAGGCAGCACCCTCCCAGGGCTGCTGTCAGCATGTTTTAGTATGAGCTCAATAAATGCTAAGCTTTTGTTCAAACTGTTGTGGTTGTTTTCTGAACAAGGAAAAGTAAAGTTCCACCCACCTTGGCTCTGCCCTCAAACAAGAGAGGGTCCTGACCCTGCTGGATGGGTGCCCATGGCAGGGGCCTCTGGGCAGGGCAAGGTGTTGTTTATAGTCAGCACAGCTGGCTTGGGGCTTGCTGGGAGCAGCCAGCCAGGCCAGTCCCCAGCTCTGGGGCCTTCGGGAAGTCTGCGGGCTACCAGACTGGGTGGGGGCCCTCTGGATGCCTCCCTGCAGGTGAGGGCGCAAAGCAGGGCTGCTGGCCCAGGGGACCCAGAGAGGAGAGTGTAGGACAGTCAATCTGCCCCTTTCTTCCTTCCTTTCTTCCTTCCCTCCTTCTCACAGGATTCTTGACCATTTATTTACTATGTACTGGGCACTTTAAGGCACTGGCAACTGCTAACTTAAAAATAAAAAGATTCTGCATTGCAATTAAAATGGCCTTGCTGTACGTTGCTACAGATTAGATTATTAGGGCACCTTAGACTGTCTCGTCTTTCACAGGTTGTCAATAGGCGGTGTTTATCATATAACTAACTTTTGGGGGCCCTGGAACATATCTGAATAAAGAATTATTTTGTCTTATACTTGTCTTTTTACGGATTAAAATACAGAATTCTGTCTTAAAATATAAAATAAAAAGACTTTTCAAAGAGAGAGGGAATAGGCATTTATTTGAGATCAGAAGAGTAGCTATTCGAGAAGCCCCAATAATATGGATTAAGAAACAAAGGCAAGGAGGTGTTTATGAGAAAGGGAAGGGGAGCATTTACATCAGTAGAAGGAAAGCGTATCTATTGGTGCAGACAACCTAACATAGTGATGTTTATTCTAAAGAACGTTTTAATTTTTAGGTTGGTAGCCATCAGTCTGGTGGTTATAATGTCTGCTTTATAGTTGTCTTTGCAAACAGTTCTCTGGAGCATAAGGTTGCCTCAGGCCCAAGCCAAAAGTTATTTTACCCTGTTTTAACATTCCAAAGGTTTGAGGCGTAAGATGTACGAGGCAGTTTCTCTGGTATGGTAGCTATGCCTCCATTTTAAAGTGGCTTTGTTATTATTATTATTATTATTATTATTGTTATTATTATTATTATTATTATTATTATT
>PVKZ01008329.1:0-16608 GCA_004027375.1 Macroglossus sobrinus
GATTTAATCAGAAATCGTGCGTCGCCGAGTCAGAGTCACTCGGTCTCCGTGGCGGGATATGCCATTAGCGCTCGAGAGCTCTCGAGCGCCCAACTTTATATTCAAGAGCCTCTTTAGCGACCGGCACTCGGCTCTCCTCAGTATTCTCCGTCATGTTGGGCAAATATTGTTCTAATCCGCTGCGCGTCCTCCGCCGCCTGCTTCACTTGCATTCGCTACAGGAGAGGGCTGCGGCAAATCCCCAGGCTTGCGCGCTCTCCCGCCTGCGTGGCTGCTCGCGCGCACTTGATCACGGAGCCGCTCTCTTCGCCTCCGTGTAATTCTGGGACCCGCGCCGTCTCGCTGCCGGAGAGACGCCCCCTCCCCAGGTCGCAGGCTCCCTGCCCGCCCCATCCCCTCCCTGCCTTCTCCCCGCTTCCTCACGCACCAGGGGCTCACACGATTACAAGGAGAGTAATTTACAAAAAAAAAAAATTAAAAGTCGCACCTATTTCTAACGACTTTTCTATGACACCCTGGGCTATCTAACCTCGGGAGCCGAAGGCTCTCCCAAGTTGACAGGTTGAAGCCCTATTCGTTTGAAAAGAAAACAAAACGAAAACGCAGAAAAGGGTCTGGCAAGCGGGCTCCCAGCCCTTTCTCCAGCCGGGAACCCATTCCCCGGGCGTCTCCTCTGATCACCCCGGTGCTGGCTATTTAGGGAAGACACGTTACAAAATGAACATTTCCCTCTCGTCTGGACATCTCAGTGCCCTCTCGCCGTCCTGAGGTTCTCGCCCGGGAGATTTTCAGAGTTCCAAACTCAAGGGAAAAGTTTTTTTTTTTTGGGAGGGAAACTCGTTACTATTTATTATTTCAAATTAGTTTGTTTCCAGACTCTCCCCCCCCCAATAAAAAAGAAACAGGAATTTCTGGGTGTTACTTTGGAAGAAGCAAACAGCCTTCCTCTTTTAGACGGATAAAGTATCACAGATTGTTGGTATTTCGAAATAAAAGGGATTGGAAGATCATCGGGAGTGAATAGAATAATTCAAACCAAGGATAGGAAGCCCGGAGCTGGGGAACGTGGAGAGGCAAGAAAGTATCCCGGGAAAAAGTATCTGAACACAGTGGAAAGAGGCGAAATTCCCGAGGACCTGAAATCTACCAGGAGCCGAAATCCACCCGAGCTCCGCTGGGGGGGTAAAGGCCAGAGTCCGAGCCCCGGGAGAAGCTGAGGCCGCGGGGTCAGGGGAACCCACGCGAAAGCCCGACACGCGTCGGTCCCGGAAGCTTCCTGGGTCGGGTGCCGGGACTAGGAGGCAGAATTGAAGGGGACCGGGTGCTGTGGCTGGCACGGCCACCCCCCCACCCCCTCCGCACCCGGAGGTGGCCCCCTCGCGAAGGCCCTCGAGGTCCCGGCGGAGGAGCGAGGCGAGGCCAGCCCGGCGGCCTTACCTTCCAGAGGAAAGCCGGTGCGCGGGTAGTTCTGCCCCGGCGCCGGCCGCATCATCCTGGGTACCGCGCCGGGAAGGGCCGCCATGCTCGCGCGCGCCGGGGACGAATCCGGAGTCGGCAAAAATCGCTTCCCGTCCGCTCCCTTCACCCCTGCTGCGATCTCTTTCTTTCCTTCTTCTTCTTCTTCTGCTGCTGCTTCTTCTTCTTTTTTTTTTTTAACCTCGTCTCTCTCCCCTCCCCACACACTGCATCCCCCCCTCCCCGCTCCCCCTCCACCCCCGGCTGCAGTCAGCGCGTCCAGAAGCTGGAGAGGGAGGGGGGGAGGTGGGGGCGGAGGTTGGGGAGGGGGAGAGGGAAGGTGGCGACAAGGAAGTTCAAACAAACAAACACACCAACCCCAAGTCCGCCTCTGCCCGCTTCACTCGGCCAGAAGTTGTGCGGTTGGATGCGCCCGGCAGGCCCGAGAGGCGAGGCCCGGCGGCGCAGCGAGGCCGACGGGGCGCAGCCGGAGCCGGGGCCGGGGCCCCCAGCCTGGGACTGGCGAGCGCCGCGCTCTCGCGCTCTCGCGCTCAGGGCCAAAGTTTCTGAGCCGAGAGGCTGCGGAGTGGATTCTTTTTCGTATTTATTTATATATTTATGCGCTCGCTCTCGCTCCCACCCCCCCACCCGCCCCCGTTCCCCGCACTCCCTCCTCACGCCTTTCCCACACAATCCTCGCAACTCCCCGCCACACAAGCCTTCGCACCCCCCTCCCCGCCCCCAGAACACTCGGGGAGGGATGAAGGTGCCTCTCGGGTTTCGGGGCTTGACGAGGGAGGCGACAGGGGGTGACGGGGGAATGCGAGGGGGCGAGTGGTCCTCTGGGTAAGTTGTGCAAAAGTGCTCCACTGGAGGCGGCGAACGAGATCTGATAGGTTCGGACTTTTCTTTTATTCATGAGGAGGGAAGGGGGCCAGGGCGGAAGAGAGCCAATAACGAAAAGAAGTCGCCAACGAATATATATATATATTTTTCTCTTTTCTAATCCCGGGCTCGACCTGGTTATTTGGGGGGAGAATTTGAACTGCCCATTAAAACGGAGAGAGCAGAGACCGGGAGTTGGGGGAGGGAGGAGACTGGGGGGGGCAACTTTGTCCAAGTGTCTCCTTGTGACGGATGGGTCGGTCCGCGCAGCGCCCAGCCCCCTGGGCGCCCACGGCCCCCGCAGCGGCCGGGCTGCACGGGAATGTCTGCCTTGGGCCGGTGGCTTCCCTGCATTCTCTCCTTTTCTCCGGCCTCCCAAGGGTCAGAGTCCGTTGCACTGCACAGCTTCTCCCTCGTCTCACTCATACACTGAAATTTCCGCGAGTGGGGCCCCCTGGGGGGGATGGCCGAGAGTGACTTCATGGGAACGATTTATGACTTTCTCTGAAAGATGTCTGAGCTCCGGTGTCCGGTTCTTGCGCGGCTCCCGGCTGCTCTGAGAAGCCCGGAGTCACCCAGCGGGGGGTGGGAGGGGTGGAGGGATGGGGGACCGTCCAGGGCTTAGAAAACTCGGTCTGTCAAGTGTGCGAGACGCGACTCTTCCTTCCCATCCCCGCCTCCCCCCACACCCCACCCCCCCCATCTCAGCAGGTTTAAACCCGTCCTCCTCTTCCGGCTCCCAGGCCACACCCAGAACCCCTTTCCAGCAGGTAGTCTGCTCCCCGGAGGCCGAACAGCGAGGGGGTGCCCAGAGCCCGGGAGTCCAAAGGGATGGGAGGTGTGAGGGAGGGAGCGGGTCGCCACTTGGCACCACCCTGAGCTCACCAATTCTGAGCTCCCTGGCTCCGATTTTGGAGCGGGGGACTAACCCCAATTAAACGGTCAGGAGTCGGGGCGGGCTGATCAGAGGTCGGGCTACTCCTGCGTTCGCCCGGGCCAGCGTGACTAGACGCCCCAGCCTCGGACACTGAGTCCTGGGGGCGAAACGCCCTCCCAGCGGGGCAGGACGCCACGACTGCAGGTCTTTTGTCTCCCCCGGTAAAGAGTGTCTCCAGCCCCGCGCTGGAGGCGAAATACAATAAAATAAACCCAGCCCTCCAACTCGCCCCCAGCCTCCCCAGCCCGCCCCCTGCCCGCCCTCTCCCCGTGCTGGGGTCAGCCTCGCCTTGGCCTGGGGGGGGGCTCTCCTCCTCAGGCTGGCCCCACTGTGCCCCCTTCCCTCCCCTTTTCCTCACCTGTGACCTTTGCTCCCTCAGCATGTGACTCACTCTCTCCTTTCCCCTCTCTCCGAGCACAGGGAGCTCATCAGACTCTTGGGGGGCTGCCCTCTGGGAATGCAATGAAACCCTAGGGAAAAGCTGTTAAAACCACGCCCTCCTGTGGCCCCAGCATGGAGGAGTGTGAGACCAAGCAGCTTGGGTGCCTTGCCCAGACCAGGGTGCCAGGCAGTCTGAGTTATAGGCTTCTTACAAGGTTTTCTGGGCCCTTTACTTCGTGGGAGGTGCCACCCCCGCTATATCCGGGGTCCCCAGGAGAGATTGGGGGAAGTTTTAATCCACAATGTCTGTGCCTGGGGAACACGACCTAGACTTGAGTCCCTTTTCATCTCACCTTGGGGGAGGGTCTGGCCTGTATTGACTTCCAGAGCTGGCCTGTTTTGATTTCATATATATGAAATACATATATACACACACATATATATGCAGATATACACATACAGTTACATGTATGTAATTCACACACATATATATTTATATAGTGTACATTCATTCATTCATTCATCCTTGTTTTCCTTCCTGGCTTGCAAGGATTTAAGGCACCTCTTCTCTGCATTTGTGGGTGGGCCAGGCCAGTGTGTCTGTGTGTCTAGGTGAAGGTGGGTTTGTGTGTAGGTCTGCTGTAGGCTGTGGTCCAATCTGGGTGTGCATTTCTAAGCCATGGTCTGCGTCTGTGTTTATGTTTTGGAATCTCTTCCGTGTTGCCTTTAGCGTAGCACCAAGCGCCTTCGAGGTATAAGTGTGTTTTAGTCAATTCAGGGGCGTGGAGCGCCCCTGGTGCAAACTCTGGAAGACCCCGTCCCTTGTCCTCGGACCTGGGACTTGGCAGCCCGCGTGTCTCCTGAACCCACTGGGGCGAGCGCGCAGCTGGACCCCTCAATTCAGGGTCCACCAATCTGCGGCTGCTGGGCACATGGGAACCTCAGGCGTCCCACGCGGGGGGCCACTTAACCTTTGGCATGGCTCCTGCCCTCTCTGGCAGCAGAGTAGGGGCCGCGTGGACAGTCGCCAGGGAGGCCCCGGGCAGGCGCCCAGAAAACCCGCGCTGGCGGCGCCAACCCTGCGTTTTCGCAGCTTGGGAATTCCGTGGGCTCCCGCGGGACAGGCGGAGGGGGAGGAAGGGGGTGTCTGTCGGAATGAGCGTGGCCGTTCTCGCCTGTTGGAGACCAATTTCACAAATGAGTTTTGCAACAATTAAGAAGTGTGGCGGGGTGAAATGGCGATTTCACATCCAGCAGGGGAAAGGGGGGTTCACCTGGGAACTGGGGCGGCTGCCGCTGGAGGTGGGGAGGGGAATCTTTCCCCCGCCTCTCAGTTCCCCTTGCTCACCTCCTTGCCCGAATTCGCTCCCCGTGGAGACATTAACCGACTCCTAAGACCGCCCGCCAACCGCTGCTGTAAGCACTCGGGGCTCCCTCTGCATTGCGGGTGTTGGGATGGGCTTGGCCTACAAGGTTTTCCCTTCAGCCCCTCACCCTAATCTCTGTCTGTCCCCCTGCGTCTTCTTCCCTCTCCTCCCTCTGCCTCTGTCTCTCTGTCTCTGCCTCCCCTGACCCCCCCACCCCACACACACACTTTTCTCCGTGCCCCCACAGCTTGTCTCAGGGGCTCCTCCATCTTTCTTTTTGTCTCTCTCTCTTTCCTCCTTGCCTTTCTGACTTCTCCCAGCGGTTCCCCTCTCTGAGCCTGTTCATCTTGCCACCGCCTCCCCCATCTCCATGGTTTCCTGAGGTATGTAGGGCCCCCATGGCTCTCTGGGCTGTAACTCAGAGCTGAATCCTGGGAGAGGGCTGTGGTCCCCACGGTATGGGGCAGAAACCTTCGGGAAAGGCCCCTCCCCTGCTTTGCATCTACCTCAGGCTGTCCCCTAAAGGAGCATCTCCAGGCCCAGCCCAGCCCAGCCTGATTCCCCACGCCCCCCATCACTCCTCGCCCCCCATCACTCCTGTCCCAGTGCTCTCTGGGTGGATAAACAGTCCACTCTCTCCATTTCTCCCTGTCTGTCTGGACTGAGTGCCCCCACCCCTCCCTGCTCCTTTTTAAAGGGAACAAAAATGCTAATAGGAATTCTTCCTCCCAAGCTCCCAAATGGAACCCTCCAAATCTAATTAAAATGGGAAAAAGAAAGACATAGGCCCAAGGATCAGGAGCAAGACCCCCGGGGTGACATCAGCTGGAGAAGCTGGCCTTTCTCTGGTGGCTCCAACCCCGGACTGTGAATGACAGAAAGTGTGAGACAACTTATGGCCACAACTGAGGCTCCCTTTTCCCTGCCCCCACCTGCCCAGCCGTCCCTTCTCCCAGCCCAAGAAAGAAGACGCTCTTTCTTCCAGATCCCTCTGTGATGAGCACTTTTTGAAAAACGATTGCCCAATAAATCTTTCTTTAAAGGGTGATAAATCCACCTTGAAAACCAGGGGGTTTTGATTTCAGCGGGCCTTTTGCATTTTCAGAGGCTCTGGCCGAAGACATCGACAAATGGAATTATTCAGTCTTCAAATGTTTGATAATGAGAGAGGAGTGGGTGGGCTTGGGGGTGGGGAGAGAAATGGAATATCCACGAACAAAGGACCCTCTGGAGGCTCGCTCCAGGTTCCGGATGCCAGAATTCCTCAGTGCCTGCCTTTGAAGAGGCACCCTTGAAAAAGAACACCTTTCCTCCACTCCCCCAACCTTTGATTATTATTTTGCTTTTAAGAAGTAGCACTCTTCCAAGAGTGACCTTGCAATATCTGCCCAAACCGGAATTAGAAGGAAAAGGAAACTGCAATGTTTCCTTGCTTGACATGTTTATTTTTCCCAGAAAAATAAAACGCAGTGTGTTGGATTCCAGTTCTCAAGGTAAATAACAAAGGCAATAATAATAATAATAATAATCAGACTTTTCCCAGGCCCACTGCACAACAGGGTCTCTGCGAGCCTCCTCCTTCCCTCTTTCCTGGCCCTGCCTCCTCCTCGCCTCCATCCTCCTCCTCCTGTTCTTCTGACTTTCCTCTCTCGCTGACTGCTTTCCCACTGGCTTTCAGAAGGGCAGTCAAGGCCATCTGACAGTCTGTTCCCCAGTATCTGAAAAAACCTTTCCTCTTTCTAGCAATCCCTCTTTACTTTCCATTTCTGGTAAGGGAAAAGCCTCCCCTCCCATAGGGGACCAGAAAGCCCCCCAGTCTGGTCCCAGTGACGTAAAGGGAATGGAGTGGCATGGAGGTGACTGTGTGCATTGGAGTGTGCACGTAGGAACATGTGAGGCCAAGAGCACGTGTGCACCTGTGTGAGAATACATGAGAGCACATGAGTGCATATGCACGTGTACACATGCACATGTATGCACATGTGTACACAGGACGTATGTGCATCCACACAGATAGAAGGAGATGGGTGTGTGTGTGCAACGGGAATTTCTGTTTCCTGGAACCACTGGAGGTCTCCTCCCAAGCTCCCAGCTGCCTGAACAAAAGACCAAGTGTCCGATCGTACTGGGTTGCCTTCTCTGGCCCCTTTAGATCACTTCTCCAAGTTCAATTTGCACCAAGTCCAGTGTTAATGGGTTGTAGACTGCGCCCTTGGACAATTACCTTATCACAACCCAGCATCTATGGAACCGGCAAAGCATTTTCATTAAACAAATCAAAGAAGGTGGGGTGGGGTGGGGTGGGTAGCGGCGCCCAGCGCCGGCTGGCCTGGAGCTCTGGCTGTACATGAGTTCCAGGGAAGCCCACAAGCCCAGACTAACATTCCCTCCAGGCCCTCAGGCTTTTTGCGGGGTGGAGTGGGATGGGAATGATGCTGAAAAGATCAAACAGCCTGGTCCCCACCTCAGATCGCTTGTTGCTAAGGGGAAGCTGATGGAATTGGGTTCCTCTGGTCCTCCGGGCTCCTCCTTCCTCCTCTGCTTGGGAAGCCCCCTCCTCTATCAGGGCCTACTCAGTTAGGGAGGGGTCTTCTCTCTCCTGGGTGTAGGAGCATTTGTTCTGCGTGGTCACATCTGTAACCTCAGTTCCATAGTAAATCCTCAATAAACATTCATTAGATGAATGAATGGATGAATAAATGATGCTAGCACAAGCAGGATAGCTGGCCTTGAGAAAAGGTTGGGAGACCTGGGCTTGAATCTTGTGAGACCAGCAGTTTGCCAGCATATTGAACCTTTGCTGTGCCATGTGTAGCTTAAAACATGGTCAGTCTGTACTGTCTTAAGTAGCAGTGATGAGCTGGGTGAAAACACCTCGCCTATTGCTTGGCCTGCAGTCAGCACTCAGTGAAGGCTGTCTCCCTCGCTTCCTCTGTAGTCAGCTCCTGGGACCTTTTCGTATTCATCTCTGCAGTTCCAGGACTCAGCTCAGTGTCTAGAAGAACACAAGGGTACTCAATGAAGAGCTAGGTTGAACGATTCTATTACTCTTTCACCTTGGGCACCGATATTCATAACTAGCTATCTCACAGCAAGCCTGTGACATCTCAAAGCCATCTTGGGTGGTGGGTACCAGCATCTCTGTCTTACAGAGGGGGAAACTGAGACTTCAGGGAGGTGCAAGATCAAACTAAGACTGGTTCAAGGACCAAGAGGATTAGGTTGGAGGGAAGGGATTTTAAGTTAGACTTCCTTGACTCCAAAGTCTACCTTCCTACTTGCTCCCATGTTTTCTCTTGCTGCCTCAGTGACCCCTTTTGTTAACCAGATGATCCCAGCACTGAGCACAGAGATGGGCACAGAGCAGGTGCTCAAAAGGTTCTATTGATAGAATGAGTAAAGCTGAGACGTTCTAATGACTGTAGGATGACAAGGGCGTCCATGGGGTGAGGGGCGGGGTGGGGGAACAGTGGGATCAGAATGCTCAAGCTGGAAGGGAGCCTCTGAGATGACCTTGTCCAAGGAGTGTTCAGTTTCGGGAGGCTGTCTCCCTCCTAGGGGCTGTGGAGAAGCCAGGAGGGCTTTTGCCTGGCTAGGAAGTGCCTATCCTAAGGATGGAGGGGGCCAGCGTGGGGGTGCCAGGAGCCCCCCGGCAGGTGCCAGGTCTTCATTGAAATGTATAGGTGGAAAGAAGAGTGCACTGCATATTTGTCTGGGTGAATTAAAAGCACAATCCCCGTTTCCCAGAGGGAGCAGTTGGTTCATATTTATACATTTAGTCTTACAGGTGTAAAATAGGTTTCCTTTATGCTTATATAATAATTTTTCATTTGAATTTCAAGGCTTTATTCCCTTCTTTGGATTCAAGTCTTCCACCTGAACTCGATTCTCTCCATAACCATTAATTCCTTCATCATAAAAATGAATTCCATCTAATTCTCTATAGTGGCAGTTACAGCAGATCAAAAAGTGCCTTTGCGAAAGGGCTCCCCCCACCCTTAACCTGCCCCCCCACAATCCGATTCTACCATTGTAATTTTCAGCTCGTCTGTCTGCCCCGCCCACTCCAAAGCTGAATTTCAGAAACCAGGGCTTGGAGCAGAAAAACTTATTTATCTTGCTCGGGGAAGGGGCGTGTGTGCACGCGGGTGCACGTGGGTGCTATAGAAGATGTTCCTCAGTTTCAGAAAGACGACAACATAATAATGGTGACTCGGTACTTATGATGAGCTAGACACGTGCTAAGCACCTTACATACATTATATTATTAAATGCTCATACATCCGTGATGTAGGTGCTGGTACTTTCATATTACAGATGAGGAGACCAAAGTCCAGAAAAGTGAAATAAATTGTCCAGGGTCATACAGCTAGGAGGTGAAAAGACTTTAAAAAAAAAAACTAGTAAATATTTCACATAGATATAATAGGACGGGCACTTAACAGACGCAGCTGACGCTCTCACGCACCCCTCATCTTCTTTCTTTTCTCCCATAACAAACCACATTTATGAATTGGGCACCTGTCATGTCTATACCTGCTGGAGTAGGCTGAATAATGACCCCCAAAGATATGAGGTCCTAATCCCTGGGGGAAAAAAATGTTACCTTAAATTGTAAAAGGATCTTTGGAGATGGGACTAAGTTAAGGATCTTGAGGTGGGGTGATGATCCTGGATTATCTCGGTGGCCTTGAAATGCCATCTCAGGTGTAATTATAAGAAAGAAGAGAAGAGAGATTTAGCACAGACAGAGAAGGAGAAGGGGCTGGAGCGTGAGGCCATAAGCCAAGGAATGCTGGCAGCCACCAGAAGCTGTAAGAAGGAATGGATTGTCCCAGAGACTCCAGAGAGAGCATGCCCTGTGACAGCCTGATTTTGGTCCAGTGATAGTATAATTTAGGACTTCTGACCTCCAGAACTGTGGTCAGAGAATAACTTTGTTTTAACTCACCAGGTTTGCAGTTCTTATAGCAGCCACAGGACATTAATACACATTTTTATAATTTTGCTATGTATATCTATTAAAATATATAATATTATTTTTAATAATATTATTAAAATATATAATATTATACATAAGTTTATATATGGTATTCTGTGGGTTTCATTCCAAAACTTGTTTTCCTTGCCCAGCGTAATGTTTTTGATGTTTATCCTTATTGACACAGGTAATGTTGGTTTAAAGATAAAAAAAGGACCTAATTTGCCAGGCAGATGCAGTTGGATCTCGAACGGCCTGATTTCGCCTCTGCAGAATGCTCTGCCGGGTAGAATGCTCTGTCAGGTGGAGGTGCCTCTGACTGCCACGTCCTGAAACGGCAGAGCCTCACTTGTGCTTCCTGCACTTCTAGGGTCGGGGGGCTCAGGTCAACATGGATTTGCCACCCGTCAAAGGCTGGGCTCGATGGAGCACGGGGGAAGGTGTGGGGATCTGGTTTTAAGTGAACTCAGGATTCTGTGTCTCTGAGTCCTTGAAGAGTCAAGGGTTGAAAGCAATGCAAGGGGAAGACATTCAAATGGAGACGAGAATGTGTGTGTGTGTGTGCGCGCGCGCGCATGTGTGCATCGTGTATGCCCATGTGTATAAGTATGTGTGTACATGTGCACATTAGTGTCAACTCCTTGAGGTAACAGACACAGTCTGCCTCTACCTCCAGGACCTGGAAAACAGTGAATATTTGTTGAATGAATAAGTGAATGAGTGTGATTGTACAGGTGGGAAGGGGTTGGTGATCCGTCTTGTAAATGCAAGCATCTTTTCATGCCTGTGTTTTAAAGACTCGATTCTCACCTTGATTTTGCGTGGTGTAAGGCAGGCTATTATTATCCCCAGGTGAAGGAAAACCAGGACTGGGGTGCTGAAGGGCTTTTCCTGGTGCCCCAGAGCAAGCAGCTGGCAAAGGCTGGGGGGTAAAGGTTAGTGGGTCCAGCGTGTAGGGCTCTGTGATGGGACACAGGCTTTGCAACCTGATGAGCTCCATCTTAATCTTGGATTCAGTCCCCACGAACTGGGTTTCCCGGGGCAAGTTACTTAACCTCTCTGAAGCTCCATTTCCTCATTTAAGACATGAGCACAGTAACACTCAGCTTGTGGGGGACTGCGTTAGAGGTAACATGTGACCAGCGGTTGACACTTGGGCTCAGTAAGGGGTAGCTTTTATCACTTATCGTCAATCAAATATTATTTTTCCTATTGTAGTCCTGGGCTATAACCTACATTCCACCAAAAATTACCGGGGGCATTTAGAGAAGCAAGCAGCTAAACCAGTTGGCTGGCATCAACTGTTAACACCAGGAGGCTTGAGTTATCTCTTTTTGGGGGTTATTGGGGCGTGATGACCTGTGACCTGTACAGTCAGCAGGGGTAGGAGCCCAACAGACTTGGGGTCATCTAGGACTTCTGGAAAGACCTGATCGACCACTTTCCAATTTGGGGTTTTTCATTATGTAGGGACAGTAAATCAAAGGGACTGCTGCAGGCTACAAACTTAAAAGGGCCCCAGGCTGATGGAACTTGGCAGGGAAGATGCTGGTGGGGGAGGAAGCAATGGTTCCCTGGCTGGTTGCCAAATGAATCTGAGGGGAGCAAAGTAATACACAAGAGAGAGAGAAAAAAAAGACCAAAAATAAAATTGAGAAGTAAATGGCAAACTGGAGAAATACTTTCAACATCTCTGCTGTAGAGGATTCATGTCTTTGCTATATAAAGAGCTCTTGCAAATCAATAAAGATGATGAACAATTCCTAGGCAAAAGACATGGACAAGCAAGTTATTACAGATATCCCTGAAGGCTAGACACATGTGAAAAATGGTCAGTCTTACCAGACACCTAAGAAAAGCAAATTAAAACAATGAGGTACCATGCTCACCCGCCCAGGTGACAGTTGTGAGGGGGTACGTGGTACCCAGGGATGCTGACAGTTCTGGAAGCTGGGGCTCTCATGGATTGTTCATGAGAGAGTAAACTGGTACCAGCTTTCTGAAGGGCAGTTTCGGAAAGTATGTTTCAGAAGCTCTAAAGCACTGAGAACCATCCTTGTGACATCACTTCGTCCTTCTAGGAATTTATCACACATATGTGCAAAGACACGGATATGTTCATCACAATTTTTTTTATAAAAGGGAAAACTGAAAACAATTTTTAACAATAGGATCTTGACTGATACATTACGAAACATATAATGGAATACTCTGGAACCATCACAAAGATACATAATAAGAGGTGACACTTGTGTCATGTTTTTTTTTTTTCACTCCATGCTAGCAACCATCCTAAATGCTTTACATACATTAGCTAATTCAATCCTTGTGACAACAGTCTGAGGTAACTACTTGTATTATCTTTCCAATCGTATTGGTGAAGAAACAAGGCATTTTTCGCCAATGTGAATGAAGCATTTTATACCGATGTGAACTCAGGTAGTATGGCTTCAGGGTCTCTGTTCTTAACCAACCCATACTCTTTCTCAGAATTTTTAATGACCTGGAAAAATGTGCATGAAACATTGAGTGAAAAAAAAGGCAACTTTCAAAACAGCAGATCCTACTAAAAAAATTATATGAATGTGTAGGGAAAAAAAAATAGAAGAAAGTATACTCGAATGATGAGTAATACTAATAAGGGGTGAGATTATGGATGATATTTCTTTTCTTTTTTCTTTATTTTTGCCTCTAGGCATTCTCTAAATGTTTTATAAGGAGAATGACAACTTTTAAAAATAAGGACATCCAAGCAAAAGTTATTACAGTGACAGAAAACAGACGTGGGGCCCACGTTCATGCCTTGTCACCTAGTCAGTCCCAACCTAACATCGAGACAAAGAAGTGAGATTCCTGGGTCGCCCCTGGTCTTCCTTCCTGTGGACCCTGTGCCATCTCTCTCCTCCTCTCCATTGAGTGGGCAGTGGGGAAGCACTGGTGTGATTTACCTCTGCCCAACAACAGAGAAAGCTCCAGAAACACACATGTAAGGGACACCCACGGCGTGCCAGCCCCAGGGAGCAGCAGGACCAGGCGGGCACGACTGGTGTTCACGGCAGAGCTCAGGTACCAGCAACCACTTGTCCTTGGCTTTGAGTCCCATGCTCGACGCCACATTCTTCTGCTCCCAGATGAATAAAGCTGTTTTTCACACCTTTTCGTCCGAACCTTCCAAATAGCTTCAATGGCTTAGAACATGGATTCTCAAAATGTGGTTCCCCAGCCCAGCGTCGTCAGCATTTCCTGGAATAGTGTTAGAAATGCAGCTTCTTAGGACCCCCCGGACTCTGGGTGGGTGGGGGACAGCAATTTGCATTTTGACAAGCCTTCCAGATGATTCTGATGCTCCCCGAAGTGTGAGAGGTGCTAAATCAGAGGGACCATCGTGCAGGTTTAGAGCAGTTGAAGTGTGAGTGGTATTTCTCATTTTCTCAGATGCCCCTCTAAGTGACTGGCTCTGCTAAACTCATTTTTGAAATCCTGAAGGCAGGCTCTGGGAAATGAGTTAGTCTTCTGCCTTCTCCCCTCCCCTCCCCTCCCTCAGAACGCTGCTGACAGCTGATTAATGGGGAATGACTCTCCAAAGATTTCTTTACATATATTAGGTTAGGAAAGGCTTTGAAAACTTTTTTGTGGCAATTGTGCCTGCAAAGATTCCCTTCACTGGCTCTCCTTTGGGGATGGAGAAGTTGCATTCGCCTCCTTGCAGTTTAGACAATGGCCTCTATTCCTCTGTATCACCCTGAGCAGTGCTGAGCTGGGAGCCAGGGGCCCTGGGTCCCCATCCCCATCTAAGCTCCAGCACGGAGTTACTGTGTGACCTTGGGCAAGTCACTTCCCCTGTGGGCTCTGTGTACTCCTCTCTTTGATTACGAACTTAGATGGTCTTTAAGCTTGCATCCATGATTTCAAACCTGAAATTTTTCTTCTTCTGTTCTGAATTTCCAGAGCCGGGTATTGTTGAGAAGGTTTATTTGAGGTGTGTTTCATATAGAGATTAATTTTAGGGAAGAAATCCGTGAAGTTGTAGGGGACCACATGTGCATGAGTGTGTTTTTGTGCACGGGTGCCTGTCTGTGCCCTAAAGACCGATGTGGCTGACATCCATAGAAAGGAAGATGCGTTAATGGGGAATGGCTCTCCAAAGATTGCTTTACCTGTATGAGGTTAGGAAAGGCTTTGAAAACTTTTTGTGGCAATTGTGCCCGCAAAGCTCCCCTTCACTAGCTCTCCTTGGGGATGGAGATAAAAAGAGCAGATTTCAGTTTTCTTTATTCCCAGAAGGATATATTAACAAAAATGTGTTGACTGATACTGGCTTTTTCTGCGAATGGCAAAGTATGGGCTACTCAAATGTACTCTCTAAAAAGGCAAACGTTTTTCATGCGCTTGTGGACGCTAATGGTTTTATGTTAAAACTAGAAATCGGCACTAAAGCAGAGCTTCCTTGGAATGAATTAGGAGTCCTTCAGAGGTAAAAATTTTATTTTCCCTTCAAGTGAAAAGTAAATCCTAGAGTGTGTATGTGTGTGTTGGAGGAACAGGGCAGTGGAGAGATCTACCTGAATCAAGCTTCTCACTTTGAGCACCAAGATTTGGATGCCACAAAGCCTGGGGTGGGACTGCAGGGGTGTGGGGGGCTGAGCCAGTTGCCTCCAGCTGCAAAGTGGCCCAGTCTATTTATCCCAAATGCCATGATGTATGACAGGTTGGGAAGTGAACCCCTATATTTACCCTGGGGGCCATGTCCACGATCGGCAAGGAAAGGAGCATCTTACCTTGTCTCCGTCAGCTGGGTGATGTCCAGCTACCGTTCACTGCTCCCACAGTCTCTGCCTACGAAAGGGAGACTCAGGGGACCGATTGCCCTATAGGCCCAGGGCATTGCTGCCCGGCCATAAGCTGGAGCACGATCAAGATTTCCAGGGACAGAATCTACTCAGTTTAAAAACCATTCCCTCTGGTCCTGTGGATACCAACTGTCACTCCCAAACCATACCGCTAAAAATCTTAATCTTCAGCTCATCTGACACGCTGGGGTTCAGGTCCCCTGACTCTCCAGCTGTGTGTTATTGAGTGACTCCATTTACCTCTCTGTGCCTTCATCTCTTCGTCTGCCAAATGGGTATAATAATAATAATAATAACAAGGCCTACCTCTTAGGGACTGGTAGAAGATTAAATGAGGCAATGTAGGAAAAGCACTTAGCACAGTGGCTGACCCTGAGTAGTCGCACGATAAGTGTTTATTATCATTACAGATTCTTCACAAAGGTTTACTGAGCCATGTGGGACAATGCAGACACAACAATAAGAAACAGCCCCCAGGAGCTTGGGCCCTGCAGCCCAGGGATCTGTGTGGGAATCCTGAGTCTGCCGTTCTCCATCTGTGTGACTTTGGGCCTCTGTCTCCTCGTTGGTAGAGTTGCGTCTGCCTCGGAGGGCAGTTAGGTGAATAATCGGACCAGCGTGGCCTGAACACACGGGTAAAACCCCAGGTTGGACCGGAGGAGCTCTGAGGTCCCTCTCATTTGACTCTCACTGGAATAACCATCTCTTTTTACTGGTGAGTGATCTAAATGACTTGTCCAAGGACACGCGAGTGGAGAGCATTAGCGAGAACGCTTGGGCTAGAACATCCCGCGGTAAGGTTTAAGAGGATGCTTCTGACTCTCTCTGAGACAAATCCATCCTGGAGGCAACCATGCAACAGAGAGGAGGAGCACATTCTCCTGGAGGGAGGCTGTGTGTCTCCCGAAGGCCCATGGCCTCTCCAGGCCTGGCTTTCTCCACCACCTTCTGCCAAGGCAGTGTCTTCCGGGAGGTGGCCAGGAGCAGCAGCCTGCATGCAGCCTGAGAAGCTTCTCCACCTGTGATGTGAGTTACCCCCACCGCAGCTGCAGTGACCAGCACAGAGTAAAGAAGCAGTTTAGGCCATTTGCAAGCTGGAATCCATTTCAAAGGGAAAGCTGGTCCTTGATATAGCCCCTGAAAGTATTTGAAAGAAAAGGAGTTTGTGGTTTCTAAAAGCAACACTCACGACTCTCTCTGCAAAGTATGTAGAACAAAATAAAGACTTCCATCACGGGGGCGTTTTATGCGTTTTCACGGACTTGCTGCCAAGGTTTGCGCTGTCCCTACATTTGCAGTGACACTGTGGGTTCAAGTGCCATTTTACTCAAATCTATATGAAACTAGATCTTCCTGTCCTTTGTTTTTTCGTTCGTTGGCAGATGGCATATGCAATATGCAATCACTATGTAATGTTTTATCCTATGGATACAGTACAGATTCGTTAGCCAGTCCCATCTGAGACCTCCCCAGGATAAACAATGCTGTGATGAGCCCCTGGCACAACTGTCACATAAAAACCTCCTCTCTCGGCCCCAGGGAAGAGTGAAGCCCACTAGGCATCCATTTTTCCCTACGCCTGGAGCAGGACCAAAGCTACTTTGGCTCCAAATGCCTGAGGCCAGGTCCTTCCGGAAAAAAAGGACGTTCCCTCTTCTATGAATTGGGCAATCTGGAAACCTGGGCTTGAGTAAAAATATTATTTTTCCCAGTCATTCTCAAATTGCTTATTCACCAAGTGAAAGCAGCCAG
>PVKZ01008330.1:0-16609 GCA_004027375.1 Macroglossus sobrinus
GGCACGAGGGGGTCCGGGCGAGGAGAGCCCCCACGTCACCCCATGAGCGGTGACTTTCCGGCGTTCAGCACGTGTAGGGTCTCAGGAGATCAGAGCAGGGGCTGTGAAGGCCGATTCCCGAAGCTGGGGCGTGGGGTGCAGGGGAAGGGGTTCAGGAAGGCCTGCTGCACCCCACGGCAGGATCCTAGATTTTGGAGTGTGGGGCACGGCCACAGACAGAGGTCAAGCCGACCTCATCCCTCCGGAGAGCAGAGCAGAGCCAGCACCGACACCCAGAGCGTGGCAGGCCTGCGGCCACCAGCAGTCCCCTTAGTGTGTAAACCCAAGAGCACTGCAGCCTGGCCTGAGGGTTTGTCCTTCAGAAGTCACTCTGACCACAGTGCCACAGAAGAAAACACTGCCCCTGGCCCAGGGAGGGTCTGCGGGCCCCTGAGGACGGTGGGGACCGTGGGGACCGCGGGGAGGCTCGGTGGGGCTCGCGGCCTCCACTGGCACCCGCTGGAGGGAGGCCAGCCGCGTTGTGCGTGTCAGGCGGGTCCGTCTGCGGGTGCCCCCGCCTGTGGGACCGGCCCCTTCTCTCCCGGCGCGGGCCGCACGGGTGGGAGGGGGCGTCCACGGGGAAGCGCGGAGGTCGGCTTGCCAGCCCCCAGGCCATGGGGAGCTGGCCCCCCCCCCGGCGCCGAGCGGCCCTCCAGCCTGCGTTTCCTGTTCTGTGAATTTCAGTGCCGGGAGAGCCGCCCAGTTCTGTCTCGGTGACGCCACACACCACCTCGTCGGTCCTGATCCAGTGGCAGGTAGGGGCCCGGGGCCTCGCGGGCCACACAGCTCAGCCTCCGCGCCCTCTGCCCGCAGCGGCCGGCGCCCGGCCACAGGCCGAGCCCCGTTGGGTGCTGGAGGGCAAACGGAAGGCTGGCCAGCGGGGTGGGAGGGGGCGGCCCCAGTGGCTTCCAGGACAGCGGCAGTGCACGCCGGTGGCCGTGAGGTCAGGTCACTAGGGAGGGCGAGTGAGTGGGGCGGCCGGGCTGGTGTGGAGCGTAGCGGGAGTGGGGAGTGGGATGTTGGGGGGCGGGGCCTCTGTGGTGCCTGCCAGACTGGCCAGGCCGTGCAGGGCCAGGGACCGTAACCCCCGGGGGACGGAGCACGCTGGAGGCCCCTCTGGGTGGGGCTGGGGCCGGGCAGGGAGGGGGACCCCCAGCTGCTGCAGGCTTCCGGGACTGGGGACAGGCATGGCCCGGACAGCAGCGGGGTGCGGCCGGGGGTCGGGGCTGGGGGTCCAGGTTGCCTGCAGCGGGACAGGGCAACGCTCAAAGCGGAGGCCCGAGGCCCCCAGCACTGCTGCGCCCCACGCCCCAGCTAAGAGGGCGCAGCCCCTCTGAGCCGGTGTCGTCTCCGTGGCCGTGGCCCCGGGCTGGCCGGCAGCTGCGCGAGCTCCTCTCCTGTGGAGGTGGCACTCGGGGCTGCGGCACGTCATCACCGGTGCCCAGGTAGCTGTCATCGTGACGCTGGCTGTTGTCGGCACAGCCCCGGCCATCCTGCCCCCGAGCACTCGGGGCCCCGAGCCCCTCGGTGGCGCTTGGACAGCTCTGTGAAGTGGCAGTGGCTGCGCCAGCGGGACTTGGCCCGAGTGGCCACCAGCTGTCCCCATCTGAGCCCCAAAGCACAAACTAATGGCCGAGGCAGGCAGTACAGTGTCACGTAGAAACACGTTCCCGTCAGCGACGGGCGGACAACTCGTCGTTAGAACAAAGAGAGTTTCGTGAATCAGAACAAAAGAGGCTGTGCTTGAGTACCGTTTTTAATTCCAAACGAAGCATTTCGCTTATAAATCTTCTGTTACAAAACAGTTCATCTAAAAACACAAGCGCCGCCTGCGGTGTCAAGGCCCCAGCCCGTGTAAAGGCTCCCGGGCGTGGCCGGTCACATTTGACTCCTGGCGGAGGGGACTCGGTCCCTGCCTTCCGTGTTCGATGCGTGTGTGTGTGTGTGTGTGTCCCAGACAGCGGTGGCCCAGGCCCGCCTCCCCGGGTAAAGATGGCTGGGGCGTCTGGGCAGCGCGCACAGCCAGCGACCGTGCGGGGTGTGTGACCGCACCGGGTGTGACAGCCCTGGGCATGGAGCCAGGCTCTCGGGGGGCCCCCATGCCACCCTGAGCCCCGGGCAGGACATGCAAGCCACGGGGCAGTGCCCGCCCTGCCTCTGCTGACCACGAGACCAGGCACCACGCTGGCCACCCTGAGCCCCGGGCCCCCCTGTAGGGGGCAAGGCTGGCCGCGTGTGGACCCTGGGCAGGCCCCCTGCGCCTGTCGCTGCACGGGTGGCCGGAGAGGGGCACGTCCTTCCCGGGAGCCGGGCTGCCTCCGGCCCCACGCTGTTCCACCCTGCGGCCTGCAGGACACAGCTGTGTCCCGGCCCCCGGCCGCTCCCTGCTGCGGTGCTGGCTGATGCGCCCACACGAACGCCGGCCAGCTCACCGCGTTCGAGCAGAAGCTTGGAAACCGGGGCGAACGCTCAGGCCCCCGGAGGGTCTGCGTGGGGGAGACAGGGCCGGCCGCTTCTCAGAGGCCCCCCGTTCCCGTCAAGCAGCTGCCCGTGCAGATGGCCGGTCCAGCACAGAACTCGCCCCAAGTGGTCGTCCCGGACTCCAGCAGCTGCAGCTCACCCCCACAAGCATTGACGGGGCGCCTGCCAGCCCCCGGCCTGTCACGGGCGCCGCGGGGAGGCACCATGGGGCAGGCAGAGTGAGGGACTCCGGTGTGTGGGGCAGAGCCCTCGGGCGCGGCCAGGGAGGGCCCACCTGTGCGAAGGGAGCCTGCTGCTCGGGGCTCGTGGCTCGAGACAGCAGCCAGGCCCCCGCCCGTCGTGGGTGCGGGCCGAGCCGCCGACTGGCACCTGGGCTCCGCCATCGTGTCCGGAGCCCTCCGTGTGCCACATGGCACCACCATGGGCTCCCAGGACAGCCAGGGTCACAGAGGCCTCCTCCTCGAACGGCAGACGGCCTTGTTCCAAACTCAGCGAACGGGAAGCTGGCTGGCTACACCTCATTCAGAACCCCGTGCGGGCCCCAGGCTCACGGGAGGCGAGCCGCTTCCTCGCCAGTCTGTGTGTGACCCGTGTCCCCTGCCCTGGGCACATTCGGTGACGTGTCTGCTGGACATGGATGAGACGCCCACGTCCCCAGCCAGGCCCCAGGCACCCTGGGGTGCCGCCCAGCCAGTTCCGTCCCCGGGAGCCCCGGGTCCCCGCTCGCGAACGCCACACTCGCCTTTTCCCTTGCAAACGGAGCGCCGTCTCTGTGAGCGACCGACGCCCCCCCCGGCAGCCGGCCGGGCCAGCGGGACGTGTGCCGCGTCCGGGGGCTGACCGGCCGGCCGTGTCCTTGCAGCCTCCGCGGGACGAGAGCCTGAACGGCCTTCTCCAGGGCTACCGCATCTACTACCGGGAGCTGGAGTCTGAGGCGGCCGCCACCGCCGAGTCCAAGACGCTCAGCACCCCCTCAGCGCTGCGGACCGAGACCGCGGGTGAGCCCCGCCCCCAGGGTCCCCGGGGAGGCGCTAGGCGGGCTGGAGGCACGGGCGGACCGGGCTCTGCGACGGCCCGGGGTGCACGGTGAGGTGGCAGCAGGCAGAAAACTCCGGAGCTTCGGGGTCCCCTCCGAGCAGGCCTCTGCCCAGCGCGCAGGGGAGCCGGCCCCCGAGCCCGCCACAGGGGGTCTGGCGCAGCCACCGCCCGGCGACGGGCTCGTTTCCGCGTCTCCTCCGGTGCCGCTCCGCGCCCTGTCCAGCCAGATGCTGATGTGGTCCTTTTCGTCAGAGGGCGAGCAGGGCCTGGCGGGGGGCCTGGCTGACGCCTGCAGACGCACGGTCACCCCAGGGGGCTGGCCGCAGGGCCTCCGTGGCCTGGCGGGCTCGTGGACGCCGGTGGCTTTCGGCGCGGCCGCAGGGCGTGGGCAGGGCCGGCCCCCCGCATGCTGACCGCCCCGCGCTCTGCTCACCCCGCAGCCCAGAGCAGCTTCCAGACGGTGAACAGCAGCTCCGCGCTGACGACGTACGAGCTGACGCGTGAGTGCCCCCCGCCGCGTGGCAGTGCCCGGGCCAGGAGCCCTCGGGGGATCCCGTGAACGCCAGCTGGGGTGCCAGCAGTCCGGAGCTCCCCTCAGACACCCCCCTCACACATCAGTGTGCCCGCTGCCGCCACCAGGCAGCCACACGAGCCCCAGGGCTCAGACTAGCAGGCCAGGTCGCTGTGGGTGCCAGGAGCCCCTTCCAGCGGGTTCTGTGTACGAAGCTGCACCCCACTCAGCCACGTGGGCAGAACCGGGCCCCGTTTCTGGGGGACGCCAGTGTCTGATTCATGGAACCTCTGCTGACCTCGTAGCTCGCGGGGAGGCGCGATGAGGGGGCTGGCGTGTCACCCACCTGCTGCCACCTTCCCCCAGGGCGGCCGCTCAGCCACTTAGCGGGCACGGGGAGTGGGGCCGTGCTGGCCACGGACCCCGCGGTGGGGACGCGTCCCCGCGCCCGTGAGGCGGGCGCCCCGCGGGCTGACGCTGTCCTCGTGGCCCTCGCAGACCTAAAGAGGTACCGGCGCTACGAGGTGGTCCTCACGGCCTACAACGTCGTCGGCGAGAGCCCGGCCAGCACGCCCGTCGAGGTCTTCGTCGGCGAGGCCGGTGAGCCGCGTCCTGACCCCGCCGGCCCGTGCCCCCACCGTCCTGCAGGGCTGCGGGGGGCGGGGAGGGCGGCACCCGGACGCCGGGCTCGGCGACGGCCGGGGCCTGCGGTCGGGGGGCGCTATGAGACCCGGGGTTTGTTTAACGCCCGCAGCCGCCACGTCTCTCAGAGCCGCAGGCGAGCGACGCTCTTGCCGCGTGGGGGGTGAGGGTGTGGGGGCCTCAGTATCGGGGGCTCTGTACCCCGTGACCTGCACCCCTGCCTGGGCCTCGGCAAGGGAGGTTCCGCCAGCACCGGCCCCGTCTCGGGCCCCAGAAAGCGCCGTGTCACAGCCTCCGCCCGTCGCTGCGGGCGGCACCCGGGGGCTCCGGGCTGCGCATGGCTCAGGAGACAGAAGTCTCTGGGACGACGGATTTGCTTTTTGAGGACACGGGACTCGCTGTGGAATGCAGGTTCTGCCTTTCTCGCGAGTACCCCGGGTTTTTCAGTCCTGCTGCTTGGAACAAGGCATGACATCACGAGCGGCTCACGGGCGCTGCGCCCCCTGGTGACAGACGGAGGCTGGCGCCTCCGGTGGCCTCAGGAGGGTGCAGAGCAGAGCTGGTTTGGATGGCGCTGCTGCGTGCCATGTAGGGGGACCAACGCGGCTGTCCACGGCTCAGGCCACTCGGGGGGTCTCTGGGGAATTCCGGCCAGAGCTCAGGGCGTGGCGCGCGAGCCCCCGTCAGCCGTGCTGTGCAGGCGGAGGCGTGAGTGACACAGGCTGTCACCAAGGACCGAGCGGGCGCCGGTTGGCCGCCCGCTGTGTGCCTCGCGGGAATAGCCGTCTTCACGTCCCGGGGGGCGGCTGCCGCTCAGAGGTGCTGCACCTATGGCTTTGCTCCGATAAGGCTCACGTTCCGTGAGCTGCTGCCCAGGAGCTGAGCCTGGGGACCCCCGCGGTGGCACCCCTGTCAGTGGGAGCGTGTCGGGGTCACACTCGCTGAGTCACGTGGGCACGTCAGGCCACATCCCTGGGACTGATGCCCGTGCTATGGACACCGGCGTCACCCCCGGCTGTGAGGGCTCGGACAAGGTACCAGGGACCCGGCGGGGAGATGGCACCTCAGCTCCGTCGTCAGCAGTGGCATTCACGTCCCCCGGGCGGGTCACTGCGACCCCAGCAGGTGACACACAGGTGCCACCCCCGCCTGCTCCTGCCTTCAGGACGCCGGAGCTTTCCGGAAAGACAGGCTTCGGGCTCGAGGAAGGGGGCCCGTGACCTTGTGTCCGTCACCAGTCTGTCGGGCGTGGTGTCACTTTGAGCTGTCGTTGTCGGTCGTCAGCTTCGTTAGCAACGATAGTGCCGGCTCTCAGCTCACCTCACCTCAGGCCCCGCGCTCCTGGCGGGGGCTGGAGGCTGCGTGGGTGCGCGGATGCCGGGGTGCACGGGTGCCAGGGTCTGTGGGTGCGGGGTACACGGGTATGGGGTGCACAGGTGCCGGGGTGCACAGGCCCGGGGTCCGGACGGGCGGTCCTGTCCCCCGCATCTGTGCACCGGCCCAAAGCGAGGCCTTTGCTTCCGGGCCCGGCAGCTGTTGAGATTCTGCTCCTGCTCCCCGGCGCGGAGCGGCTGTTGCTGTCTCGGTTTGGACGTGTCCCCCACGGGCTGAAGCACTGTGGCCCATCCAGACCCCCTGTGTGTGGGGGTGGGGAGGCCCCAGGCCCACGTGACTGCCCACCCCTGACGTCGGCCCCCAGGCGTCCCGCTCAGAGGGACAGACGTGGTGGCACAGTGTGCTGAGCGGGTAGATGACGCTGGAGGACTCTATCTCCTGTTTACTTCGACAGGAAGTCGGAAAGGGTGTTTGACCCGAAAAATGGTGACATGATTAAAGTAAACCAAGGAATGTATAATTTTTTAAACCATACAAAGAAATACTTATCGCGCTCCAGTAAAACATCAATAACGATCAAATTACCTGTCACAAGCTTGATCTGCCCAAGCAGCAGGTCGCTGGGTTAGGAGAAGCGGCAGGCGGAACCCCACATGGTCACATGCAGGGTGCCCAGGGCGGCCCGCAAGACCATCCCGCGTGCCTCCGTGCCCGGCACGTGCCGAGGGGAGAGCAGGAGACTTGGGGGACGCCCCGGGGGGTTTGGATGGAACTCGGCCAGCCGGGCTCGGCAGGGCGGCCCCGAAGCCCCAAAAGTCCAGAGGCGCTGGCCCCGGCCGGCACGGGCACCCAGAGCGGCCGGGGCTGGAAGGAAGGGTCTCGAAACCGACGTGCCCCTCTCTGCGTTCACACACTTCTCTATCCCACGCCTGTGTCACCGTCGGCGTCCTTACCACTCACGGGGTTTTACAGCAGGGAGCACCGTGCCACAGGGCGGCCGATGGGGACAGCGCAGCCTCAGCGCGGGGACCGCAGGGCTCGCCGTGCAGCCTCCGGGCCTGAGGAGCAGGGCCCCGGCCCCGAGGTCGGGGGGTCGCTCGTCCCGGGCCCTCCAGGGGCTCACGCACCGCCCAACCGTGGGCCCCCGCATGCAGAGCGTGCGTCTCCCGCAGAGGCCCGCGTTTGGGGTGTCTTTGGGAAGGCCGCTCGGGATGGGGGGGGCCCCGGGCACACCCCGCTCTGCCTTTCCCGCCCTAATTGTGCGACGGTCATTTGGCGACGGGGTTGGGGTTGCCGATGGCAAACGTGCGTGCGACATTAACTTTATTTATGTTTTGGATTATTAATGTGGCTGCTCAAACTCCTCCAGTTAGTCTTGATTGAGTTGTTTTTGTGTGTGATTCTGGTGTTTAATGGGGCGGTAAATAAGAGTTTCTGATAATGAGGCCCAGCATCTGTCACGGCCACCTGGCTGCTGCTCCCGTCCCATTAGCGCTGGGGCGGGCAGCGGGGGCCCGGCGCCCCACGGTTAGGGCGGGATAGAGAGTCGGTGTCAGGCTGAGCGCGTGTTAATCACTGTTTTATTCTGCGTGGGGGGAGAGCGGGGAGGGGGCGACTCGCAAAGGTCACCGGGGAGCCGGTCAGCGTGGCCGTGTCCCTCCGGAGCGACCGTCTCGTCATCCGCATCTGTGGCCCGTGAGCAGATCGGTCAGACGGCAGCGCCCCTGGGCCCGCGGGGGAGGGGGCCGCAGCAGGCGAGGGGCCGGCTGGCTGGCACCGTCTCCCGCAGCGTGACCCCCGACAGCGCGACCCCTGACAGCGCGCGACCTCAGCACAGACTCGGGCAGGGCAGGGCGGGGCGCGCCGGGGCCAGGGTCCCAGCCGGCAGTGCGCAGAGTGCCGGGCACAGTAACTAGATCCATTCGGGTGCCAGCGCTGCCTCCGTCACCCCCGGCCCCCGAGGTGGCAGCCGGGGGTCCCCGTCGGGCAGCTCCCGCCCTCTGCATGTGTGGGGGCAGGAAGCGGGGTCTGTGTCCCCGTTAGACGCCGCGGGGGGCATCTCACAGACAGACGGGCGCGGTCCAGCCTGTTCCCGTGTGACCGGAAGACTGAGCCTGCGTCAGGGACAGACCACCTGGACCCCGACTCCCGGCCCGTGTTGGGGCACGGCACCCCTGCTCCCCGCGCCCCACCTCCAGTGCAGGCCGCGGAGCCTGTGACGCTCGCAGTGGCCGCTGTCACCAAGGCCTCGGCGTTCCAGCCCCCGAGCCGCCCGCCTGCCTGCATCGGACACGCGGACCTCCGTGCCTGTGCCAGGCCTTTGCCTCCGACCCTGCGGACCGAGGCGGTCCAGCGGCTTCCTCCGCCGTCCTCCGGAGTTTATTGCTCGCGTTTGAGAACGTGACTCCGGGGGGGTTGGCAGTGTCCGCGGTGTCCCCGGCGTCGGGCTGGGTGGCCCGGGGCAGGGTCTCGGCTCCTCAGCCACCCTCCCGTCCTGCTCTCTCCGCAGCCCCGTCCATGGCCCCGCAGAACGTGCAGGTGACCCCGCTGACGGCCAGCCAGCTGGAGGTGGCCTGGGACCCGCCACCCCTCGGGAGCCAGAACGGGAACGTGCAGGGCTACAAGGCAAGGGGCTCCCGGGCCGTGCGCTCGCGTCCAGGCCACCCAGGACACGCAGCCTGAGTCCCCGACGGCACCCAGGCCCCACTCGGACCGCGCCCCCGCTCCCCATGTGCCCCGCTCCGCGCCCTCCCCTCCCCGCCACTGCGGGGCTGCGCACTGCGCTGGGCGGCTGGCTGGGGCATGGCCTCTCCAGAATCCGGGGGCGGGGGGCGCAGGCCGAGAGCGAAGGCGCCCACAGAGCTGGCCCTGCCGCAGGAAGGGAACTTTGCCGGCAGCTGAGGACAGTGTCACTTGTGTCGTCCGACACCCGTCCTGTCCCGTCGGGCAAGGCTCGGGCTCCAGACGGACGACCCAAAAACACGAGTCACCAGCTCCCCGCAGCATGTCGGCAGCTGGGAGCCCTGCACCCCGACTCTGACCTCACACCCCCAACTCTGCAGGAGACGGCTCCCCGCACTCTCCCACCCAGGGGCGCGTGCGGGCCCTGCCCCCGGGCGCAGCGCTCCTGGCCGCTGGGAAGAGAACGGGGGACCCCCCCCCACCCCTCCACCCCACCCCCCAGGCCGCCTCCAGCCTCCGCTCCTTCCCGCAGGTTTACTACCGCGAGGCCGACGGCCAGAACGGGACGGAGAAGATGAAGGTGCTGTTCCTGCCGGAGGCCACCGCGAGGCTGAAGGACCTGGCCAGCCACACCCGCTACCTGGTCAGCGTGTCGGCCTTCAACGCCGCCGGGGACGGGCCGCGGAGCGCGCCGCGCCAGGGCCGCACCCAGCAGGCGGGTAGGCGCCCCCCGCAACCCCCGTGCCCGGCCCGAGGCGTGAGGCGGGTGGGCAAGGCCGTGTGCTCCGCCCGTCCCTGGGGCCAGCCCTCAGCACAGCAGGGCCGCCTGGCAGGTGTCCCCAGGGCTGTCCCCGCGGGTCCCCAAGACAGCTGAGAGGTGCCAGCCGGACATGAGCCGGGCACGCGTCCCCCTGGAGCCCTCCGGGTGGGGGGCGGGGGCCTCACGCCTGCACCAAGGCCAGCAAGGCCAGTCCCAGCGCCCTCGGGGACTTCCTCTCCGTGTCACCAGCTAGCGCGTCCAGAGACCTCCACACCCACGGGGGAGGGGAGGATGGGGGGCAGAGCCTTCAGCCATCAGGGAGCCGGCTCTCCACCGTCGGGACTGGCCCCCCACGAGGACTGGGTCCCCCATGAGGACTGGGCCCCCCATGAGGACTGGGGCCCCCCAACCCGCTCCAGAGACTGGGGTGACCTGCTTTCCGTTCTCTGTCTCCGTGTCTCACTCACTCTCCCACCTTCCTCGTGTCTCTCGGATCCCTTCGTGTTTCCCTGCTCGTCTCGGGGAGGCCTGAGTTTCCGGTTGGTCCTGGGAGGTCAGAGATGACCGATAACTCTGCTCTCCGTCAGACGGCGTGGGACGTCTGCGGGTTGGAGACAGCCCCTCGTGCCGCGTCCGCTCCCCACGGGGCGCGTGCCGGTGACCTGTGCGAGCCCCGCTGACCTCTGTGCTCCGCCCCCCAGCTCCCGGCACCCCCAGCTTCCTGGCGTTCTCAGAGATAACGTCCACCACGCTCAACGTGTCCTGGGGGGAGCCGGCGGCCGCCAACGGCGTCCTGCAGGGCTACCGCGTGGTGTACGAGCCCCTGGCCCCCGTCCAAGGTGAGCCAGGGGGCGCGGGAGGGCAGCCGCGCGGGGCCGGGCCTGCAGAGACCGCGGCGCCCGGGGCCGGGGCTGGGGCCGGGGCTGGGGCCGGGGCCGGGCCTGTGAGTGCGGGGGAGCAGCAGCCTCGGCCCACTCAGTCGTCAGGGTCAGGGCCTCCCTGCCCGCACCCGTGGGGGACACAGCCTCGCAGTGGCCGGCTGCTGAGCACAGAGCAGGGGGGCGAGAGCGCTGGGCACAGAGGACACGAGTGACAGGGAGGGCCCGGGCGCACACAGCCTCCCGCGAGGCCCCGAGCAGGGCAGGGTTCAGCGGCCTCCCCGGCGGGAGGGTCGTGCAAACAAGGGTCGTGCGGGCGCCTCCTGCTGCGAGCAGCGCCGTGTCACGCTGGGCCACGTGGGAGCCGAGTGACAGGGTCCGAGGGACGTGCTCCCCCAGCGGAGCTCCTCGGCCGGGTGCCGTGGGGGGTGACGAAGGGGCATCAATCAGCTGCGAGCCTCACGGGGTCGATCAGAATCGAGCAGCTCGGGGAGCAGAGCGCGTGCTGCAACGTGAAGCTGCCCGAGAGGAGAAGTGGCAGAGGACGAGGGACAGGGACGGGCCCGGGACGGGGACCGCAGGCCCGTCAGGGGCATGGCTGCGGCGTCACCAGCGGCCGGGTGGACGGAGGCCCGTGGTGCCGGGGACTCGGGGGTGGCACTGCTGCCTCCCTGTGGCAGGTTCCCCGTGTCCTGCTGTGTAGCGCGGCCATGGCCGGCGTGGTGTCGATGTCCCACGCGCCCTCCTCCCCGCGCCCCCTGTCCCCGCGTGCTGGCTGCGGGCTCGCGTGGGCCGGGCTCGCTGGTGCCGGAGAAGGGGCCGGGGCCGGGCGGGCGCCCCGGTCGCAGGCACGGACGGCCGTGGAAACCGCACGCATCGAGCAGCCCGGGAGAGGGTGTGGAAGGGCCGGCTCCGTGTAAAGCCGTGACGGAAGCTTCCTTTCAAAATGCGTGCGTCCGAGTGACACACGGAGCTGATCCGAAGACGCAGACGTGAGCTCTGGATCTCATGTCGCCGAAGCTAAGATGCCCAGGTGTGGGCGGGGGAGGGACACCCACCAACTCCGGCCCGGCCCAGGGCGGGAACAGAGATGGCAGCACCGGGCACGGCCGGAGGGCCCCGCGGTCCCCACAGGACACGGCCCAGGCTCCTCCCGTGTGTGACCAGGGCCGGCCCCCCACCCCACCCCCGGCACCGAGCCCCGTGCAGCGCTGGGCCACGTCCGTGGAAATCCGATTTAATGGCAGAGTTATTTTTATGTTTTTTAAAACGTTTTAAACTGTGGTGTTTTATGTGATCGCACCCTGAGGCTTTGTCGCGCAGGCCCGGTTTACAAATTGGCTGAATAAATAGGATCCTGACATAATTGAGGGGGGAGGCCGGCCCGGCTCTACCTGCCCGTGGGATGAAACGCACGGAGTCTGAGCAGGGGTCGTCTCTGCCCTGGCGAAAGCAAGGCCTGCCTTTCCCCCCAAAACGGGGCCGCTGTGCAGACCAGCCTGCTCCCCGGCCGGACCCGACAGCGCCCGCCAGTGCCCGCGAAGCCCCTTCTGAGCGAGGCGAGGCGAGGGTCAGGCCCTCCGGGCAGAAATGGCCGCTTCTCTACGGAAGAACCCAGTTCGGGGTCCCTTAAACGCGGCCAGTGCCTCCCCGAAGCACCTCGAGTGACGTGGCTGTACCGGCGTCTCGCACGGGGTGTGACGTGGACACGGGAACCGCCTGGAGACCGCAGGGCCGGTGACCGGCGGCCGGGCCCCCTGCGGGGAGAACACGCGCTCAGGGCCACTCTGCCTGGGACTGAGGGGGTGGCTGGCACCCCCGGGAACCCGCGGGCGCTGTCCCTGCACGCAGCCGGACCGAGGACAGCCCCACGCTGCAGGCCCCGCCCCTCTGCGGGCACCGTCCCCACGAGGATGAGGATAAGGACGAGGACGTCCGGGACACATGAGGACACCCGGCACGCGGTGGCTGGCCGTGGGAGGTGCTGCGAACCCGCTGTCCGCGCTCGCCCACGGAGCTGCTTTTGAAATGCGTCATTTTCTAACGCGTTTAACCAGAGAACCCCATTGTCCCGTTTCCTCCTGGACGATGCTGCGTGTGTGTGATCTCCCGCGTCTGTGCCCCTCTCAAACCTTAAGTCACGGCTTCCTGACTATTCCCAGCAGAACCAGCGACACTCGTGCTGTCACCAGTGTTGTCACGGGTCCCCATCGAGGCAGCTGTGTGCGGTGACGGCCGTGCCTCCGGCCCAGGGACGAGGTGGCCAGTCAGGCCGGGGCCCCCCCTGGGGGGAGCCCACATTTAACTCCCCCCCGGCAGGTGACCCCGCGTCGTGGGCCGTGTTCTCCCCGTGACCCGGCCAGGAAGCTGGGGGTCACCTGTACCGGTGACACGGGCATTTCAGGGCCTGGTGGGAGGGACCCCTTGGGAATGTCGTCGGGACACGGGCATGTGGCCTCCATGCAGCGCCCACAGTCCGTCCCGTGCCAGCAGCGACCCGTGGGCCACCTCTCCTTCCTGCTGCCAGGAGTGGTGCCCCGCGCTGTCAGTGCCCACTTGGCACGCTTACACCCCAGTCGCACTGTGTGCGCTGAGCTGGCTGCGGGCCCCCCTCACGGCCCCCCGTCTCTGCCCCGCATCCTGAGCAGGCGGTGGGCACCCCCTCACGGCCCCCCATCTCTGCCCCGCATCCTGAGCTGGCTGCGGGCCCCCCTCACGGCCCCCCGTCTCTGCCCCGCATCCTGAGCTGGCTGCGGCCCCCCTCACGGCCCCCCGTCTCTGCCCCGCATCCTGAGCTGGCTGCGGGCCCCCCTCACGGCCCCCCGTCTCTGCCCCGCATCCTGAGCTGGCTGCGGGCCCCCCTCACGGCCCCCCGTCTCTGCCCGGCGTCTCTAGGGGTGAGCAAGGTGGTGACGGTGGGCGTGGAGGGGAGCGGGCAGCGCTGGCTGAAGGTGCGGGACCTCACCCGGGGCGTGGCCTACTGTTTCCGCGTGCAAGCACGGACCGTCGCCTTCGGGCCCGAGCTGCAGGCCAACGTCACCGCCGGGCCCGCCGAGGGTGAGTGGCCGCCGCGGTCAGACGGCTCTGCGTCCAGGCCGCTCGGGCCCGTACCTCGCGTCACCGTCGAGGGCCGTCCCCACGCCAGGGCGCGGGGCTGGGTGGCCCGGGGCCGGCACGGGTGTGGGCGGGACCGTCAGATGCACGGGTGTCACACAGGCCCGTGTGGGCGGGGACGTGGCCGGGGTCTCGGACCTGCAGAGCGGACCACAGGCCTGAGGCGCGGAGCGTTCTGGATTGTTTTATGGAGAAAAAAAAAATTAGAAGGAATAAATGAATTTGATATTTCAAGTAAGAGTCACAGGAAAATCCTTCTTTCCGCTGTCACAAAGAACAGCACGCAGCTCCCCACGCAAACCTTCTTGGCCTGGGGAGCGGTGACAGACGGGGTGGTGACGGCCGTGCGGGTGGGGAGGGCACGGGGGGCCCCAGGCCCCGGCGTGTGGCGTGTGTCGTCTACGGCTTCCTGCAGCCCCCTCTCAGCAGGCCACATGCGAGGGGAGCTGCCTGCCCGGGGAGACAGGCCCCCATCGCCCGCCCCCTCCCATCCCACAGGCTCCCCCGGCCCCCCGCGAGACGTGTCGGTCACCAAGTCCGCCTCCGAGCTGACGCTGAGCTGGAGCGAGGGCCACGCCGGCCGGATGCCCACCACGGGCTACGCCATCGAGGGCAGACCCTCAGGTGCGGGGGGGCGGGGGGCGCGGGGCGGGGTTGCCGGGGCATCCTGTGGAGTGAGGGGGGCCTCCCCACCCCGTCCCCTTCGTCCCTGTGACTGCGGCTGCAGTGACCGCAGCTGTGATGACCACGGGGACCAGGCGGGCGCGGCCGCGTGCGTCTGCCCATCACGCTCGTGTCCCTCCCCGCAGTGGACAGGGAGCAGGTGGCACCCGGTGGAGAGACGCCGGGGTCTCCAGCAAACGAGCCTGCGCCTCAGCGCCCGCACCCCTGGGTCGCGCACGGCGCCGGGGTCCTGAGCCGCTCTCGTCGGGGACCCTGACGGAGGCGCCCCTGCTGCTTCGCGGGGAGACGGAGTCTGTGTGTTTAAAGACGGGACGGCCGGGGAAGCCACGGCCCCGCACCGCCCTCACGTCCAGCTGGAATGCGGGCGGGACGCAGTGGGCACTGGACGAGCTCAGGCCGTGGCCGCCGTGCGGGGCCTGGGGGCAGCCGGGGTTGGTCCCTGAGGAAGACGTGGTTAGTGGCCGATGCACCCCGCGGGCAGTGGCGCCAGCAAGCCCGAGGGAGCCAGACACCCCGAACCAGAGACGAGATCTGGGTGCAGAGCACAGGGGAGGGCCTGGAACCCCCAGGAGAATGTTCTGAAAAACAGCTCTGCCCTCCGCTTGCAGCCGGGGTGGCGTCCCCAGCCCTGGGCAGCTCACCCAGCCGCTGACACGCGCGGCCCTGCCCTCGGCAGGGGGCCTGCGCTGGCCGCAGGCAGGGCCCTCCTGGGGGTGGGGGGACGGGGGCCTCGCAGGGCAGGGTCCTCCGGGGGACGGGGGCCTCACGCCTGCTCTCGCCCTGTGCGCCCCGCAGACGAAGGCTTGTGGGACCTGTTTGTGAAGGACCTCCCGCCCGGCGCCACATCCTGCTCCGTCGGCCTGCACCGGCTCAGGCCGGGAGTGACCTACGAGTTCCGGGTGCTGGCCGTGAACCAGGTGGGCTACGGGGAGCCCAGCAGCCCTTCCACGGCCGTGTCAGGTAGGGGCCCTCGGGAAAGCGCCTCGGGGGGGTTCGGGGGTGGGGGGGACGGCATGGCACCACCGCGGGACGGAAGGGGACAGCACCTGCTGCCCGCAGCCTCGCCAGCAAGGCCTGTGCCCCCAATGGGAACAAAAGGTGGACGGCGTCACACCCCCGGGGTCATAGGGCATGGCGGCCCGAAAACTGGCCTGTGGGCTCAGAGTGCTGTCCCCTCCTGAGGAACCCCCAGTGGGCGCCCCCTTCCGTCGCCCGGCGGGGTGGCTGTTGGCAGGGAGACGCGTCTGCTGTGGGCGGCGGCCCTGGGCCCCACCGTGGCGGGCTCCCTGCCCGTCCGGCGCCCGATGCCCCCGCCGGCCCCACTGCAGGAGGCACGGGGGACGTGCCGAGTGGGGACCCAGGGTC
Source organism: Macroglossus sobrinus (assembly GCA_004027375.1). Lineage (NCBI taxonomy): Eukaryota > Metazoa > Chordata > Mammalia > Chiroptera > Pteropodidae > Macroglossus > Macroglossus sobrinus. The sequence continues at coordinate 15,530 of PVKZ01008330.1, forward strand.
ACCTGGCACCTTCTAAGGAACAAGCGTCATTTTCCCGTTCTTAGTAGTCAGAACAAAACACGAGACCAAGAATGTTTTCTTCCAAAGCAGCTTTTAAATGAAACCTTGTCTGTTTGTTTCTCAAATCGCTCATCTAAATCGGGCCAGTCCCACTCGGTTTCACTGGAGGTTCGAAGTGAATAAGACGCAGCCCCAGCTCGAGGGGCCCTGGGGTGTGGGAGGGTGCCAGCGGGCAGCCCGCCAGGCACAGCCAGCGGGGGCCTGTGCCAGAGGTGTCTGCAGGGCAGGGCCAAGCACGGGGGGTGACAGGGCTCAGCTCGCAGGGCCCGGTGGCCGTGGGCTGTCCCCACGGCTCATGTGGGGTGCCCAAGGCTGCGGGGCCACTGGTGTGCACCCCAGGACTGGTGCTCTGGTGCGACGTGAACCATTGATTTGAATCAGAAAGAGGTTGTGGTGGCTGGCGGGGCAGTCAGGGTCCCCGGGCAGATGGCAGGGGAGGCGGAGAAGGCGCGGGACTTGGGGGCCAGCCTGGGGAGGGAGGACGTCGGGACACTTTCATCCCCCACCAACCCAGACAGCGTGTGTGAGCGGATGGGCTTAGCAGACACGGCACGCAGGGCCGTGCTGACAGCGAGGTCCCCGGTCGGGGGCCGAGGGGCCTTGGGCCTGGTCCCCGAGCGGGTGTCAGGGGGCTGCACTTCTGTCCTGCCGGGGAGTCAGGCCCCCAGACCAGACGGCGTCCCACCTCCCCGTGACCCGGGTCCCTTGGACCCCCTCCCTGGGTCGTGGGCGGTCGGCTGAGCGTGGGGTCTGCGCCATGCTCACGTGTGCCCGTGTCTGCCCACAGCCCAGGCGGACGCCCCCTTCTACGAGGAGTGGTGGTTCCTGCTGGTGGTGGCACTGTCCAGCCTGGTCGTCCTGCTGCTGGTGGCCTTCGCCCTGGTCCTGCAGGGGCAGAACCGGAAGTACAGGAGCTGCAGCCCAGGTGCGGCCGCGCCCGGCCCCCTCCCGCCCCGCCCGCGCCCCGCTGTCCCGCCCTGACCGCTGTCCCGCCCTGACCACTGTCCCGCCCTGACCGCT
>PVKZ01008331.1:0-16623 GCA_004027375.1 Macroglossus sobrinus
GACTCTGCGTCTGAACCAGCAGGCTCCGCAGCCTCCGAGAGGAGCGCTGCCAACTGCTCAGGTGAGGGTCCCACAGGACCAGAAAACCCTTCTCTTTCCCTGTGTAAACGCCCCATCGCCACGACTCTCTCTCCTCAGACAGCAGACGACAGCTCCGCCTGGTGAACGGGGCCGGGCCCTGTGCGGGCAGAGTGGAGGTCCTTCACCAGGGCTCCTGGGGCACCGTCTGCGATGACAGCTGGGACCTGAACGATGCGCGCGTGGTGTGCAGACAGCTGGGCTGTGGAGAAGCCCTCAATGCCACGGTCTCTGCACACTTCGGGCAGGGATCAGACCCCATCTGGCTGGACGACGTGAACTGCACGGGAGAGGAGTCGCACGTGTGGAAGTGCCCTTCCCGCGGCTGGGGGCAGCACGACTGCTGGCACAAGGAGGACGCAGGGGTCATCTGCTCAGGTCTGCGCTGCACATGGTGCATAGGCTGGGGGAGGGGTTGCGGGCTCTGGAAGACGGGAGTCTGAGTCCTGTGGGTTGCTGTGAAAGGGCCAGAGGACATGGAAGAGGCTTCCACCCACAGTGCCTGTCTTTCTAGCAGGTGGGAAGGTTGGTGCTTTCATTTCCTCCTGCAGAGCTGAAGCTCTGTCTGCTTCTTCCTTCTCAGCAATAGTAGTCTCTGACAGCAACTGTCCCTGACAGTTTCCATTTGCAAGCTGAGCTCACTCTTCAGTTCATCTAGTGGTTAAATCTTGAGACCCACTGTACTAGTTTCTGTTTGTTGCTGCAAGAAATTGTCACATAATTAGTGATATGCAACAATGTACATTTATTATTTGACAGTTCTGTAGATTAAATATCCAACACAGATCTCACTGTGTGAGTCAAAGCGTCAGTAGGGCTGCATCCATTCTGAATTCTGGGGGGAAAATCATTTTTTGTCTTGTTAAGCTCTGCAAACTGTGTGCATTCCTTGGTTTACAGCTCCTTCCATCGTCACCAGACAGGTAATGTTGCATAGCTCCAACCATTCTTCTGCAGTCACATCTCCCTTTAAAGAAAGCCAGGAAAAATGTTCTACTTTTAAGGCGAATGGGTCTAAGAATGTGATTAGACTGGGCTCACCTGTTTACTCCATGGTATTCCAAGTTAATCTCACCATCCCAAGGTCCATGTCTTCATCACAGCCATGAAGTCCCTTTGCATAAAAGGTAACATTTGCACAGGTTCTAGGAAGTAGGGTGCCGACGTCTTTGGGTGTCCATTTTCTACCTACCACCCACAACCCGCACTCCCTTTCACATAGTCTGTCAGAAGTCTTGTCAGTAAGTAGGATTCAGCTTTCCCTGTGTGCAGTGCCCAGAGTGGTGTTCCTCTCAGTTCGTGTTTCACTAACTACATCATTGCGGTAGAACTAGACAGACACACATGATCAAAATCAGGTAAGAGGGAGACACATTTTCAGTCTCATTAAGCTGCTTTCTCGGCAGAGTCAGGGATGAGTGTTCATAATCTCTGGGAGAGAGAAAAATCCCAGAGCGTTGAGTGCAATCTGCACTGTGCCTGTTTTTCCTGTCTTTCAATTGTAGAGTTCCTGGACCTCAGGATGGTGAGTGAGGATCAGGAGTGCGCTGGCTGGCTGGAAGTTTTCTACAACGGGACCTGGGGCAGTGTCTGCCACAGCCCCATGGAAGCCGTGACGTTGTCCACGATCTGCAGACACCTTGGCTGTGGGGACGATGGGACCCTTGACTCTTCTGTTAATTTTAGGGAAGGTTCTAGGCCTCGGTGGGTGGATGGAATCCAGTGTCGGAAAACTGATACCTCTCTCTGGCAGTGTCCTTCCGACCCTTGGAAATACAATTCATGCTCTGCAAAGGAGGAAGCTTATATCACGTGTGCAGGTGAATTATTGTTTGTGTCTATGTGTCTGTCCCACAAAAATACAAAGCGAGGCTTTATATTTTCATATCTAAGGGATGACTTTAAGGTGAGTCTACAAATGAAGTTGGGTGAAGATGATTAATACACATGTTGCAGACTTGTTTCAAAAGAAAAAAAAACACAGAAAATTGTGTTGACTGCAGTTTATGTGAAAATTATCAGGGAGAATGGAATGAACATGTGGGGAACGTGAAAATACTCTAATAAACTTTCTGAGGAATCGCTAACTAATTAGGGGTGGTTAAAAGATATGTCTAGCACTTTAAAGTGACTATAAGGCAGAGCGGAGAAACAATCCTGACTGTTCCATCTCTTAAACTCATAGTATTTTACTCAGGAATGTGTCTATACCACTTAGACTCCTTCTTAAGTCAGCCTGTTGGTGGATAGCAATTGAGTGCCTGGTAGGTGCAAATTTATATTCTAGCTAAGAGAGCAGAGCAGAGAAGAGGATATAGTCACTGCTATCATGGAATTTACAGTCCAGTGCTGAAAACTCTCACTAGGCAGCAATTTCAAGTATCATGAAGAATGAGAAAGTGCATAGAACTGTATAATTGGGGCAAAAAAAAATCAAACTGAGTTATGGGTAAGAGTTCCTTAAAGGAAGAAAGTGGAAAGATCATTTTGGTCAGTATAAATACGGGGTTGTGGGGGGACACGGTATATGTGAGCTACTGAGAAAATTTTATCATGGCCAGGACAGAAAGAGGGTAAGGGAGAGGGATGCAGAATGACCCTGGCTGGAATGGTGAGCAGAGCAGAGCAGAGACCTCTGAGAGGCGGGGCCCTGGAAAACAATCCTGTTAAAGAGGAATTTGTTTTACTTCTTGGTTGCCACATCAAGCACAACTGCTAGAAGGTCAGTATTCTCATGGGCCCGTACCTTTCTGCTTGAATTTGTCTCAGCCAAGAAGCCCTCGGGCCTGTTGCTGGTCCTTAGTCCTCTGGGCCTTTCTCCTTTACTACTGTGCACTTCTCTGCTCCCCCTGACTCCATTCTCCCAAATCTTGGGCAGAGCCTGCTGGAATTTGGAGTCTATTGTCTTCAAACTGTCTTGTATCCTCCATGTTTCCTTTACTTTCATGTTCTGATCAATATCACAATAACACTTGGTTTCCTATCTATAAGAGGCTGTGTGTTTGTTTCTCTTTCAACACACTTTTCTTTGGCCTGAGACTTTGATTAGGCACACCTTGCTCAGTTGTCCTTTTCAACAATTCCTCTTCTGTATGTCTTCTCGACATCAGTTACTCTGAAATTCATAGCATGAGGCAATATCACCTACTACTTCTCTTTGTTGCTGTCATCGTCCAACCCTCTGGTCACCCCACCTCCCCTTGTCTGCTGAAGACTGCAGCACCAGGCTCACCAGGTTCTTCATCTCCGTCTTACTCCTGGAACCATTAGTGGTTACTTCAACATCCTTAAAGGCAACTAAGGCAATGATCCTGGCCTCTCAGTTCATCGGGTTTCTCATTTCTGAGAATGTCCCCTTTCATCCCACCTTTGCCTAAGCATCACTACTGACCACCGATAAATGTACACCTTGAAATTGTGATATCTTTATTTCATTCTCTGAATATTGCTCCTTATTCTTATGGCTCTTGACCTGTAATGCTCCTTTCCCAGTACCGTTTCATCCTCATGGATTTTCTTACTTTCCTTAATCCTCATATATGCACATTTTTTCCTCACATAGATTAGATAATACTATCCAACATTTAATCACTTTCACTTATCTATAGTCAACTCTCTTGTTCTTCTTTGTCAGTCTCAACTGGTACACACGAGGAAGGCTAAAGTCAAATAACTAATTACTCCTCGCCTGCACTGAACTCATAAAAAGGCAGAAAAGCAACACACAGTATGATGCTTGTCTGTTTTTGAGTTCGTGGACACAATCTCTATTGGGCACTCCACGCTGCAACTAAGTTCTACTGTACTTCTCCAAATGTGTGTGCTTGCTCTGTCTTTAAAATTACATTTGACCTATCTCCCACCGTCAGAACCTGATTCGCGCCATCCGTTTCAAATCACAGTCTTGCCTCAGACCTCACTGAGAAATTAGCACAGTCAAACACCTCTTCTTTCTTTCTCCAACTATAGCGACTTGTACACATGCTCTCTACTTAGCCTCCTGGATCAGAGGCCACTGTCTTTCTCTTAAGCCAGCTCTTCTGCTCAGGCTACAGATTCTAAACCCGCTCAACTTGGCCAACACTTCACCTCTTCAATTATATCCTCTTTATCTGCACCCTTAGCTCTCTGTCTCCCTGTTTAACTTATCAACGCACATCTAGGCTGGAGCACCTCACATCTTGAAAAATACCTGAACAAACAAACATTTCATAATCCCAATTTCCTCCATGGCTACTGCCCCATTCCTCTTCTCTCCTCTCCGTAGTATGATCGAAGGTCACTGTCTCCACAATTGTGTGTCTCCTACTGTCCTGCACTTATTTCAGTTATGTTTTAAACCCACTACTCCTCAGAAGTCGTAAGGAAATTCAATGTAAAAAACTTTCCCGACTTCATTATATTATCCTTGACCTTTCAGAAGCATTCAACACCATTGACTTCTCTGTCCTTTTTCAAAATTGTAGGGATTGGCCTAGTGAGGGTCACTTTACGGCATTAATTAGGCTTCTCATTCTCATTCTTACCATTTTAGGCATCTCTCTTCAGTCTCCTAGAAAAGCTATCAACTCTAGCATGAGAGAGAAAGGATCCTCATTAGTCCTGCGACAAGAGGACTCTGCGCATGATGATGTTGAGCTTGGCACCATGCCATTTTTGGAGCAAGTATGCCAGATACCCTGTGAAAATCTTTCTAATGTTGCCTTTTTCATATTAAATAAATGATAGTTCTCTCTTCATTACTAAAGTTTTCACATGCACCTATAATGAAAGAAAATTATTCATAATAATATTCTGAGTTTCATAGATGAATGCTGTTCACTTAAGAATCTAGGTATGTTCACCCCCAATCACCTTAGAAAATTTAGTCTTCAAACATTCTTCTTTCCTTAAGTAAAATCTCAGTTGAAAAATCAGTGTTACACTTCACCTCAGACTATACTCTTGCCTTCCTTTAGATAAAGAGTTTACACTTTTCTTGAAGATCATAAAACTATGAAATCTGGCTCTGAACTAAGTGCTTACTCTTAGGAAGATAAACTCAGAAACATAATCGAATATTATAAAATATTTCACCCATCTTCTATAAAACCTAGAAGTGAGGTTTAAAGTGTGGATTGGTTAGGTAGAAGGAAAATAGTTGCAGCTTTTCTAATTTTGAGTAATAAATGAAAAATTAGCCTAGGGAATTGGAGATGGAAAAGAAAGAGACAGTTATGTAGAATTACATTCTCAATTATTCTATGAAAATTTGAGCAGGGTAAGAAAAGCTATATTCATTCTCTCTCACTAGCTAAACTTCCATCCTCAACTTTGAAACTTAAACCCAAGTCTGGTGTCTAGGCATTGTTCAAAAACAGATGATGTGACATCTCAGGGAAAAGCATACATGAATGTTCAGGATTGGGTTTTCTTTTTATGAGTTCACCTTGCTAGGAAGGAGAGTGTAAGTGTGGATCAAGTTTAGAGTCCCTTGTCTAAGTAAGAATGACCTAGAACATCCGTGAGCCTGTATAAAATAATGCCTTGAGTGGCTTGTGGGGGACATGAGAAAACAGGTCAGTTCACTCACTTTACATTTCCTTTAAGAGAAACTGATGGAGAACCAATTGTCTAAAAGCAGTTAGATCAAACCTACTAAATCATCAATAAAGCAAAAATTACTTTATTCAGAATATTTAATTTTGAGCCATTTCCATATAATACAATTATAGGTCAGCACTACTCTGTTGGAATACAATCAGTTAGAATATCTGAGGCCTCATCTCATTTTTAATTCAGCATCAAGGGAAAGCCACTGTAGATGTTTCAGGAGCACTTAGTTCAACGTCATCATACACAGGGTTCTCTTTTTCTCCCTGGAACAGCCAGGGGCTATCTTCTCCTTTCCTAGGATTAGCTGCCCCACTAGGAAAGTACAGAGAGGAGTCTGCAACAGTAAAGAGAAGTTTGATTAGAATTGTGACAAAGGGGCAGGACACTGTAGTAAATGGTAATGACAAAGCCTTGCTAGGAATCCATTAATGCCCAGGGAGGCTCAGAATATGCAATATTAGTTACAGCAGGGATGTATCAGAGCTATGTTATCAGGATCCAGTCCATGTGGGTCTCTGGGGCCTCAGGTTATCTGAGTGACACTGGATCACAGGATCTCTGTGGCAAACACAAGGGTTCTCTGAAGATTTTCCCCTGACTTACACGATCAGCACGGATCTGGCCCAGGAATGCTAAGAATCATAATGTGGAATGCGAAAATGTCTTCTTTCACAATTGTCAGGTCTGAGTTCACAATTTCAGGTTCTGAGTTCACAGGAGATCACATCTAGAGAAATATCGGTTCCCCACTGACAATCTAATTCTGCTCTTGGTGGCCTTGATTTGTGTTCCCAGGTGCCCACAAAAACAATTAACAATTAAGGATTCTTGCTCAGTTGCCCCCTTCCCAAGGAATCACTTGAGCCCTCAGATGGAGAACTACTCTTCTCTGGAAAATGAGTGTCTTTGTTTGGCCATTGAAATGTCTGGAGCAGATTAGCACTTAGCTGCCTACAAATTCTGAGTCTGAAATTCACCACCATAGCTTTAATTTTTAAGGCCACCATATATTATAGACCTTGTACATATTAGTGCCAACATCTAATCATAGTGCACCTTAAATTATCAAAATGTCTCACAAATTTCAATATTACAATACTTTTTTAAATCGCTAACTGCTTTTCATGTATGAGACTACACAAAAATGTTATCAGAATAGTTGTTCCATGTTTGGATTTGGTAAATATGCTCATTTAATCTTCAAGTATTAATGCAAACACATCAAGGATAAAGTTATGGAGATACAGATACCAAGAATACAGAGTGATTCCTCTCTTCCAAGGAATCTGACAGTATTAAAGAAAGAAATGCTACAATCAAATCTATGAGGCCAACCAAATTTGAATCTATAGGAAGAATGGGCATTGAGGGCTCAAATTCACCCTTTTCAGGACAGAAATAAAAGATGGCAGGAGATTGGCTAATCCCACTCACCTGTCTGAGAAATACTCATCGTAGTCTCCACCTCTGGGGACACTTCCTCCTTGCTCCTCTGAGAGGCAGGAGGAGCCTTGAGTACTGGTATTTCTTCAGCATCTTCATAACCTTCACTAGGGATATCAGTCCTCTGAGCTGGGGGTCCTAAAGACAGACAAGTGGGTCAGGTGAAACTACAATAAATGGGTTGGTTTAGGTAATACCTAAAAGAAAGCTAACCCAGAGATTCTGATGGCCACTAAACAGAGACACCATTCAGTCCATGTTTTAATTGGTCTTTGATAAGGCCATACATTTCATTGTTGTTCCAATAAACCAGAAAATAATCCAAATATCTCAATATTTCTTGATTAAGACTATGTATTTCAAAGCAACTCCTATACCAAGGAACATTACTAAAATATCTTGTCATATTATACTATCCAGATGTCATTTTTAAAAACAACTTGTGCCTGTTGTGGCAGAATAAATATGGTTTTGGACACTGAGAGCCCAGCCACAACATGAGGAATTGCAGAGAAGGGGAAGATTGGACCCCAGCAAGAGACAAGAGACCCCTCTAATGCCAGTCAAAGGAAGACTATTCCCCTTGGTTTTCATCTCTGAAGGAAATTCTCCTTCCCCCACAGCCCAGTCAAGGCAGATCCACTTCAAATACCTGGAGCAAAGTTATAGTCAAGGTTCCCCTCACCCTCCCCAGTGTAATATGGTAGTTTAGTCATTGAGTCATCTGATAGGGATCCTAATGTAGAGAAAAACATCACAAAAACAAACAGAGAAAATCCTTTCCACAACTATAGGCTCCATGATAATGCTGAGAAGAAATGCTAGGGCTGGCATGGTTCTTATAATGTAAAGGGAAGGCTCAGAGCTCACAGAGGCTCTGGAGAGGCTCACCCTGACCCTGTAGGAGTGATGGGGGGCTGCTTCTGTGAGTCTGGGGTAGATATGGGGTCTGCAGATACTGAGAAGACCTGGCTTAAAGACAATGGATAGCCGACAACCAGAGGACCCAGGAGGGCAAGGTAGAGACACATACCTGGGCTGCTCAGCAGATCCTTTCTCTTCGGTGTTACAAGATAATTAATCTGCTCGTACATAGGCTCATCAAGAGCATCTTCAAAACTGGATAAAGCTGAACAAACCACCAGCAGATCAGAGATTGCCAGCTGAGAACCTCTGAACCAACAAGCTAATCCTTCATTGTCCCCATTGCTTCCATGTGGAAAATCCCTCAGGATTGCCAGGACCCCTGTATAGTCTCATACCATGCACCATGTCTGTATTTTCTGCTTCTGTCTGACACTGTATTCACAACTCAGTCCCTACTCTTTCTTGTCTCACATAAGAAACCATGACTTGTGAGTGCTCACACCCCAATCCTAAAAAGCTCTATATCCAGTCCTTAGAGGTTAACATGGAGAAGATGGATTTTGAAAACTAATGGGGTAAGAACAGAGACTCTGACCAATTTTCCCCTTGTCATACTTGGCCCCATTTCCTGCCTCTAAACAATTTCTGTGTTACCCAGCATCCCCTGCAGCCCATCTGTGTGTTTCACTCTCCATCTGTACTGCTGAGTCACCAAGATGATGAGGACCAGGAAGAGAAGAGCCCCCAGGAAGAGGCACAGGATCTCAGGCAGGGAGAAGATGCCAGAGACAGGATTCAGGCCAGGTCTGGTCCCTAAGGAGAACAAAAGCAAGAGCTCTGAATTTAGAGAAGGGCATGAGTAGAGGAAAAGTCACTTATGCCAGCATTTTCAGAGTGCTCAGAAGGATGAAGTCCTAGCCTCAGACATAACAAGGTTGCCTGCAACCCTGGTGGGCACTCTCCCAGGCCGTGTCCTGAGACAAATTCAACCCCACTCTAGTGTGGTCCAAGGGAGGGCTGGTATTATCAGGGAGCTTCGAGGCTGCAGCAGCCTCTGAGGGCCAGGGCACATAGCTTCAACCCCTACTCACAGGCTTCAACAGACCAGAGCATCACACAATCTGGGATAGGCATCTGCTGCTGAGGACCAACACTCATGGGCAGGTGAAAAAATCTTAGCTTCCCTAATGCAAAAGGCCTGAGACCCCTTGAGAAACTTCAGCACGATGAACCACAGAAGGGAGTTTCTCCAGGGAAAATCCCTGATGCCTCCCCACCACCAAGTTGCCCCTCAGAATCTTTTCTTTCCTGAGTTGGCTGATTATGTCAGAGATTTCACAGAACAAGTCCCATGCATCTGAATATTCTCCTCTGCCCATGGATCATGGCACTGTACCTGCTGTAGTGCTGGGCAATGTTGTTCTTTTACCTAGACAAGAGTTTAGAACACAGGAGTTGGTCAATCACCAGGCAGCCTTCTTTTCCCACCACAGCCTTGAAGTCACCCCCTCAGTTACCACAATATCAATGTTGAGCCCTCCCAGCTCAGCCTCTCCTAGATCTAAGACTACAGGACCTCGCTGCTTTCTGAATACAAACTCCCCATCTTATCGCAGCCCAGCCCCAGCTCAGCCAGAGCCCGCGGAATCCAAGCTCCTTCACTCACCAGAGCACCTCACTCCAGCGTCCTCCTCATGCTTGCAGTTGCTCTGCCCCCAGGCCTGCGCAGCACAGGCCCACAGGCATGACTCCCAGCCCCAGCACTGCACTTCGTCCAGCCAGATGTGTCCACTTCCTGGACCAAACGCCGCCTCCCGCAGGGCTTCCAGAGCAGAGCCACAGCCCAGCTGCTGACACACCACGTTGGCCTCTGCCAGGCTCCAGGAGTCATCACATACTGTGCCCCAGGAGCCGTTGTGCCAAACCTCCACGCGCCCTGAGCACTCAGTGTCTCCTCCCTTGAGTCGGAGCTTCTCTTTGTCTGAAAAGGCAGCAGCACCTCCTGTTACTGTGCCTGGTGGGCAGGAGGGAGCCCCTGGGAACCAACAGGGGAGGTGGGTGGGGCTCATGTACCTGTGCAGAGGGCAGCAGTTGCAGGGCTCTTGGGTCTCATTCCTGCAGAAGCAGACAATGGGGAAGCCCTGAATCAAAGACAGCTGGGCATGGTCTTGTCCCCAAACAGGTTTATTTAAGATCCTTGGCTCAGTCCAATGACAAGGGAAAACACGGGCTTCATAATTAATAGAATGAGTTGAGTTACTGAGACAGTCACTGAATCCTAGCCCTTATGACCAGCTGAAATGGTCTCTTTGCTTCTGTTTTTAAAAAATGTTTACCTTTTATCACTGTCCATATTCCACACAAATACAAACACACACCCACACATATGCACCCCTGAATGAAAGATGAAAGCTGCACTGGAGGAAGGACCTTGCATATCCTATTCACCTCTGTGTTTCTGTTGTTAAGACTGCACCTGGCACATTGTATGCGTTTGTTTGACACGTATACCTTGACAACCTTCTATAAATGCTGTTAGAGGGGCTTGATAAATGTTGATTGAACGAATGAAAAGATGAATAAAATTCAGTGAAATGTCATTCACTAAATACTTGCTAATAAGATAGTAAAAGAAATATAAAGTAATGATAATGGTGTGTGGTTATAATTAGTCCTATTAAATAATCATAAGCACAGCATTAATCTACATTCAATATTTTACTTTATAATTTGTATTGAAAATTGTAAAACAGGTTCTAAACTACTCGTGTCTTATTCAGTATAACATATGGGCAAACAAAGATTACGATCAGAAGAAGAAACTCTTTAAAAAGAAAATACACAGAATAGAACAAGTAGAATTCAGAGAAAGATAGATGGACAAATACCTCACTAGGACGACAGAAATGTCTGCATGAGACTCAGATAAATTTACTAACAAAAAACATATTGAGAGGCCATAGAGATAAATAAAAGACTAAAAAATACACAAGAGAATTGAAACGGAAAGAAACCCATAAAAACAAAATGATGCAAGAAAACAGATGTGTGGATGGTACTTGTCATAAAATATCAGAATTTGTGTATCCTTTCCACACTGTTCTATCAAACCTCTACCCTAAACAGAGAACATCATAGAAAATGAGGGCAGGACCTCTCTGTGGGATAGTCACTCACTTTGTGGGTCAGAGGCCTCTCTGTCTCTCATTTCATGGTGTTTTACTGTAAGAAAAATAACATCAATATGAGGCCTCATAGGTGAACACCTCTTTGGCCTTCAACAGGAAAAAGTCAGAGAGAAGAGGAAAGAGGAGCAAGAAAGGGAGTAAGCCTCTGCCTATGAAATATCAACAGGATGAGGGCTTAAGTTTTATCTGAAGTTGAATAGGAAGCCACTGGAGGCTTAAGAGCAAGAAACAAGATACAAACTCATTTGTAAAACTCTTCTCTGGCTGACTGAGAAATAAACATTATGGAAGAGAAAGAGTGGACCTAGGTGACCAGTAGAGACTGTTGGAAGAATCCAGGCAAGATGGTCTTTCCTGGACTAAGAAGACAGTGATGATGAAAGGAATGGAAGGATTAAGGATATACTTGAAGATAGAGCCAACAGAACTTGCTATTATATTGGAAGTAGAGGGTGAGTGAAGTGGAGGGGTGAAAGCTGACTCACCTACTAAGCCTTAGTAAATGAGTGATGCTGGTGACATTAACTGAAATGGAGAATATAGTAGAGAGGAAATGTGTGAGCGTGGATTGAGAAGATGGAATCAAACGTTATGTTTTGGACTACATTTGGGTGGCTTATTGGTCTTCAAGTAGAGATGTCAGGTAGCAGTAGAACATATGAGTTTGGAGTTAAGGGGAGAGATGAGCTGTGGAGTATATATCTGGCAACTTTCAGTGTACGGATATCATTTGGGCCATGGGCCGTGGTGCAGGGAAGTACAGCTAAGAAAGAATAGAGTTACTGATACTGAGCCCTGGCAGTGTCTAAACTCTGGAGACTGAACAAGGAGTTGCAACCCAGTAACTAATAAGAATGAGAATGAGAAGCCTAATTAATGCCGTAAAGTGACCCTCACTAGGCCAATCCCTACAATTTTGAAAAAGGACAGAGAAGTCAATGGTGTTGAATGCTTCTGAAAGGTCAAGGATAATATAATGAAGTCGGGAAAGTTTTTTACATTGAATTTCCTTACGACTTCTGAGGAGTAGTGGGTTTAAAACATAACTGAAATAAGTGCAGGACAGTAGGAGACACACAATTGTGGAGACAGTGACCTTCGATCATACTACGGAGAGGAGAGAAGAGGAATGGGGCAGTAGCCATGGAGGAAATTGGGATTATGAAATGTTTGTTTGTTCAGGTATTTTTCAAGATGTGAGGTGCTCCAGCCTAGATGTGCGTTGATAAGTTAAACAGGGAGACAGAGAGCTAAGGGTGCAGATAAAGAGGATATAATTGAAGAGGTGAAGTGTTGGCCAAGTTGAGCGGGTTTAGAATCTGTAGCCTGAGCAGAAGAGCTGGCTTAAGAGAAAGACAGTGGCCTCTGATCCAGGAGGCTAAGTAGAGAGCATGTGTACAAGTCGCTATAGTTGGAGAAAGAAAGAAGAGGTGTTTGACTGTGCTAATTTCTCAGTGAGGTCTGAGGCAAGACTGTGATTTGAAACGGATGGCGCGAATCAGGTTCTGACGGTGGGAGATAGGTCAAATGTAATTTTAAAGACAGAGCAAGCACACACATTTGGAGAAGTACAGTAGAACTTAGTTGCAGCGTGGAGTGCCCAATAGAGATTGTGTCCACGAACTCAAAAACAGACAAGCATCATACTGTGTGTTGCTTTTCTGCCTTTTTATGAGTTCAGTGCAGGCGAGGAGTAATTAGTTATTTGACTTTAGCCTTCCTCGTGTGTACCAGTTGAGACTGACAAAGAAGAACAAGAGAGTTGACTATAGATAAGTGAAAGTGATTAAATGTTGGATAGTATTATCTAATCTATGTGAGGAAAAAATGTGCATATATGAGGATTAAGGAAAGTAAGAAAATCCATGAGGATGAAACGGTACTGGGAAAGGAGCATTACAGGTCAAGAGCCATAAGAATAAGGAGCAATATTCAGAGAATGAAATAAAGATATCACAATTTCAAGGTGTACATTTATCGGTGGTCAGTAGTGATGCTTAGGCAAAGGTGGGATGAAAGGGGACATTCTCAGAAATGAGAAACCCGATGAACTGAGAGGCCAGGATCATTGCCTTAGTTGCCTTTAAGGATGTTGAAGTAACCACTAATGGTTCCAGGAGTAAGACGGAGATGAAGAACCTGGTGAGCCTGGTGCTGCAGTCTTCAGCAGACAAGGGGAGGTGGGGTGACCAGAGGGTTGGACGATGACAGCAACAAAGAGAAGTAGTAGGTGATATTGCCTCATGCTATGAATTTCAGAGTAACTGATGTCGAGAAGACATACAGAAGAGGAATTGTTGAAAAGGACAACTGAGCAAGGTGTGCCTAATCAAAGTCTCAGGCCAAAGAAAAGTGTGTTGAAAGAGAAACAAACACACAGCCTCTTATAGATAGGAAACCAAGTGTTATTGTGATATTGATCAGAACATGAAAGTAAAGGAAACATGGAGGATACAAGACAGTTTGAAGACAATAGACTCCAAATTCCAGCAGGCTCTGCCCAAGATTTGGGAGAATGGAGTCAGGGGGAGCAGAGAAGTGCACAGTAGTAAAGGAGAAAGGCCCAGAGGACTAAGGACCAGCAACAGGCCCGAGGGCTTCTTGGCTGAGACAAATTCAAGCAGAAAGGTACGGGCCCATGAGAATACTGACCTTCTAGCAGTTGTGCTTGATGTGGCAACCAAGAAGTAAAACAAATTCCTCTTTAACAGGATTGTTTTCCAGGGCCCCGCCTCTCAGAGGTCTCTGCTCTGCTCTGCTCACCATTCCAGCCAGGGTCATTCTGCATCCCTCTCCCTTACCCTCTTTCTGTCCTGGCCATGATAAAATTTTCTCAGTAGCTCACATATACCGTGTCCCCCCACAACCCCGTATTTATACTGACCAAAATGATCTTTCCACTTTCTTCCTTTAAGGAACTCTTACCCATAACTCAGTTTGATTTTTTTTTGCCCCAATTATACAGTTCTATGCACTTTCTCATTCTTCATGATACTTGAAATTGCTGCCTAGTGAGAGTTTTCAGCACTGGACTGTAAATTCCATGATAGCAGTGACTATATCCTCTTCTCTGCTCTGCTCTCTTAGCTAGAATATAAATTTGCACCTACCAGGCACTCAATTGCTATCCACCAACAGGCTGACTTAAGAAGGAGTCTAAGTGGTATAGACACATTCCTGAGTAAAATACTATGAGTTTAAGAGATGGAACAGTCAGGATTGTTTCTCCGCTCTGCCTTATAGTCACTTTAAAGTGCTAGACATATCTTTTAACCACCCCTAATTAGTTAGCGATTCCTCAGAAAGTTTATTAGAGTATTTTCACGTTCCCCACATGTTCATTCCATTCTCCCTGATAATTTTCACATAAACTGCAGTCAACACAATTTTCTGTGTTTTTTTTTCTTTTGAAACAAGTCTGCAACATGTGTATTAATCATCTTCACCCAACTTCATTTGTAGACTCACCTTAAAGTCATCCCTTAGATATGAAAATATAAAGCCTCGCTTTGTATTTTTGTGGGACAGACACATAGACACAAACAATAATTCACCTGCACACGTGATATAAGCTTCCTCCTTTGCAGAGCATGAATTGTATTTCCAAGGGTCGGAAGGACACTGCCAGAGAGAGGTATCAGTTTTCCGACACTGGATTCCATCCACCCACCGAGGCCTAGAACCTTCCCTAAAATTAACAGAAGAGTCAAGGGTCCCATCGTCCCCACAGCCAAGGTGTCTGCAGATCGTGGACAACGTCACGGCTTCCATGGGGCTGTGGCAGACACTGCCCCAGGTCCCGTTGTAGAAAACTTCCAGCCAGCCAGCGCACTCCTGATCCTCACTCACCATCCTGAGGTCCAGGAACTCTACAATTGAAAGACAGGAAAAACAGGCACAGTGCAGATTGCACTCAACGCTCTGGGATTTTTCTCTCTCCCAGAGATTATGAACACTCATCCCTGACTCTGCCGAGAAAGCAGCTTAATGAGACTGAAAATGTGTCTCCCTCTTACCTGATTTTGATCATGTGTGTCTGTCTAGTTCTACCGCAATGATGTAGTTAGTGAAACACGAACTGAGAGGAACACCACTCTGGGCACTGCACACAGGGAAAGCTGAATCCTACTTACTGACAAGACTTCTGACAGACTATGTGAAAGGGAGTGCGGGTTGTGGGTGGTAGGTAGAAAATGGACACCCAAAGACGTCGGCACCCTACTTCCTAGAACCTGTGCAAATGTTACCTTTTATGCAAAGGGACTTCATGGCTGTGATGAAGACATGGACCTTGGGATGGTGAGATTAACTTGGAATACCATGGAGTAAACAGGTGAGCCCAGTCTAATCACATTCTTAGACCCATTCGCCTTAAAAGTAGAACATTTTTCCTGGCTTTCTTTAAAGGGAGATGTGACTGCAGAAGAATGGTTGGAGCTATGCAACATTACCTGTCTGGTGACGATGGAAGGAGCTGTAAACCAAGGAATGCACACAGTTTGCAGAGCTTAACAAGACAAAAAATGATTTTCCCCCCAGAATTCAGAATGGATGCAGCCCTACTGACGCTTTGACTCACACAGTGAGATCTGTGTTGGATATTTAATCTACAGAACTGTCAAATAATAAATGTACATTGTTGCATATCACTAATTATGTGACAATTTCTTGCAGCAACAAACAGAAACTAGTACAGTGGGTCTCAAGATTTAACCACTAGATGAACTGAAGAGTGAGCTCAGCTTGCAAATGGAAACTGTCAGGGACAGTTGCTGTCAGAGACTACTATTGCTGAGAAGGAAGAAGCAGACAGAGCTTCAGCTCTGCAGGAGGAAATGAAAGCACCAACCTTCCCACCTGCTAGAAAGACAGGCACTGTGGGTGGAAGCCTCTTCCATGTCCTCTGGCCCTTTCACAGCAACCCACAGGACTCAGACTCCCGTCTTCCAGAGCCCGCAACCCCTCCCCCAGCCTATGCACCATGTGCAGCGCAGACCTGAGCAGATGACCCCTGCGTCCTCCTTGTGCCAGCAGTCGTGCTGCCCCCAGCCGCGGGAAGGGCACTTCCACACGTGCGACTCCTCTCCCGTGCAGTTCACGTCGTCCAGCCAGATGGGGTCTGATCCCTGCCCGAAGTGTGCAGAGACCGTGGCATTGAGGGCTTCTCCACAGCCCAGCTGTCTGCACACCACGCGCGCATCGTTCAGGTCCCAGCTGTCATCGCAGACGGTGCCCCAGGAGCCCTGGTGAAGGACCTCCACTCTGCCCGCACAGGGCCCGGCCCCGTTCACCAGGCGGAGCTGTCGTCTGCTGTCTGAGGAGAGAGAGTCGTGGCGATGGGGCGTTTACACAGGGAAAGAGAAGGGTTTTCTGGTCCTGTGGGACCCTCACCTGAGCAGTTGGCAGCGCTCCTCTCGGAGGCTGCGGAGCCTGCTGGTTCAGACGCAGAGTC
>PVKZ01008332.1:0-16615 GCA_004027375.1 Macroglossus sobrinus
GGGGTTGTAAAACTAAGGCTACAAAGGCAGGGGGGTTTAAACAGACAGAGGAGAGGATAAAGGCAAAACAATGGAAAGGTAAACAATGGTGTAGAGATGAGGACAAGCATGGCCTGGATGGGAAGTAGCAAAAAGAGATACGTGGACAGGAAGGAGAAACTTTAAAGACATGATAGGGGCTGCCAGAGGGGAACACAATGGGTTGGAACCCAGAGGGCCAGAGGCTTCACAAACTTTCCTGTTTCTACCCTTACTAAGTGGTCTAGGTGGTGGCCATAATTACATCATTTAATCACACTCCTGGCTTAGTCATATTCACATGAGGATACTAATAAGAGCCAACTCATTTCATGTTATAAAAACTAGAAAAGATGATGCCTGAAAAAACGTGTCTTCAACAATAAAATCAAATACTAGACCCCCTTTTTCCATTTTATACTGCACCAGCATGATGAGGAAAATATTCCAGGGTCCACAACAGGGTTTGCTTTCTTGCCTGCTGAAGGCAGAAGTCTATTGCAATGAGGGGGAGTGGGAGCTGACTAAAGGGTGAGAAGGCAATTTTTGTCCCCATGGAATGTTTGAGCAGGGGAGACAAGCCAGACAGAGGTGGTTCTTGATGCTGTGCTATAATGAACCCAACAATGATGTCTCTCAGAAGTTTCTGGCTTCTGGCATCAGATGAAACAGAAGACAAGTCTGTACATGAGAGAAGAGACTTGCATCTTGGTTGGAATCGATCTGGGATCAGATTTAGGGATTCACCCAAAATTACCATGTGAAGTCAGACTAGAAAATTCCTCGCTCTGGACTCTTCTCCCTCATGTGCCAAATTCAAGTTAAATCAGCATCTGCCTCATACCCTATAGAAGGGGTTTATTGCAACGATCAAACACACAAAATGGGAAAGGTCTTTAAACGACTAAAACGCTAGGCCAACTCTTGTCTTTCTGTCTCTCACTGATACGTGAAACTGAATTTTCTGACCAGGACGTATCTATTCACTTACATATGTAAAAGATCTATTCACACGGCCTATCACTTCAGAAAGTTTATATTTCAGAGCCCTGGCTGTGCGCGAGCACTATATCAACGCTGCACTTAAGTGTGAATTCTTGGGGAGCCTGTATCGGGAAAGAGAAACCCCAATTTGGGATGAAGATCAAAGAGTCCTAAGCGATTTGCAAAAAAAAAAAAAAAGGGTCTCCATTCAGCATTCATCAGAAGGACCAAGTCCAAGTTTACGTTCCCTCTGCTCACACCTCGCATTCTGTCCGCAAGAAGACAGTAGCCGGAAGGGGTTTCAGACACCTCTAGTCACGGCAGGACTCCCAGAAACCCTCCCACGTCAGGAGACGGGCCCCGGCCCGGCTAAGCCCGCGCGGGTTCAGGGCCGTCTCGCTGGCGTCCGTGCTCCGGCAGGGCGGCCCCGTCCCTCTGAGGAAGAGGGCCTCCCCGTTGGAGTGTCCTTTCCAGGTGGCTGTCGTCTCCTCTCAACTCCATGTGACGCAAGACGCCCCATCCGCCAGGAGGCCGCGCGCCCGCGGGGTCCGGAGACCCCGAGGGCTTCGCAAGAGGGCGTCGCGACAGCGCCCCGCGCAGTCCAGGAGCGCACCTGAGCCCGGGGAGAGACGGCCGCGCGCGGGGCCGCGCGCACGTCGACTCCGCCCCGAGGGGCTTTGAAGCGCCCGCGCCCTCCGCGCCGAGGAGGCCCCGCCCCCGAGGGTCGGGTGGGCGTGGCCGCGAGGGGCCCGCAGCCCGCGGCGCCGCCCCGCCCCCGCCCCCAGCCGGCGCCGGGACCTCATTGAGACGTCACGGCGGCGTCCGCCTCGGCTCGCGCCGTTGCCCCCGGTGACCACCACACCGGCCCCAGAGCCCGCGGGGCCCCCAGCTGCCACCGTCCGGGCCCGGCGGCCCCGGCCCAGGGCCTCCCGCCCCCAGCCCCAGCCCAGCTGTGGAGGGCTGACGACGCCGGAGACTCTCCCTGCGGGGAGAGAGAAGCGGCCTCATGAGCGAGGCGGACGAGGCGGCCCCCACGGGGGCGCCCTCGGCCTCCACGTCTGCCCCCGAAGCGCCGGAGCGCCCGGGGCCCTCGAGCGGCGGCGAGACCCCGCCGGCGGCGGCCGCCGACCGTGAGGACGGCGGCGCGGCGCCCGAGGCCGCGGAGGCCGCGCGCAGCGACGGAGCGGCGCCGAAGGTCCTCGCCAGGCGCATGACGGGCACGGTGAAATGGTTCAACGTCAAGGAAGGGTATGGCTTCATCTGCAGGAGCGATACCCACGGAGACGTGTTCGTTCATCAGTCGGCCATCTCCCGGAACAACCCGTTCAAGTACCGGCGCAGCGTGGGCGAGGGCGAGACCGTCGAGTTCGACCTGGTGCAGAGCGAGCGCGGCACCGAGGCCGCCGAGGTGACGGGGCCGGCGGGCGCCGCGGTGGAGGGCAGCCGCTACGCCCGCGACCGCCCCCGGGCCCGCCGCGGCGGCTACGCGGCGCCCGCCCCCGGCCCCCGCGGCTGGGCCCCGGACCGGCCAGACCAGCAGGCCGACGGCGGCCGCGGCCGCCCGCCCCCGGGGTCCCCCAGCAGCCGGCGCGCCAGCGCGCGTGGGCCCTGGGGGCGAGAGCCTCCTGAAGCAGACGACCACGACCGCGCCCCCTGGCACCGGGGCGCCCACGGCCCCCGCCACGCGCCCGCGCGTGACCATCGGGGCGCCGACGACACGGACGAGGACCGAGAAGCCGCAGACCACCCGCGCGCACCCGCCGCCCGCGGCCCCTGGCACCGGGGCGCCCACGGTCCCCGCCATGACCCTGCGCGCGGTCCTCGGGGCGCCAACGACACGGATGAAGACCGAGACGCCGCAGACCACCCGCGCGCGCCCGCCGCCCGCGCCCCCTGGCACCGGGGCGCCCACGGTCCCCGCCACGCGCCCGCGCGCGGTCCTCGGGGCGCCGATGACACTGAGGAGGACCGAGACGCCGCAGACCACCCGCGCGCGCCCGCCGCCCGCGCCCCCTGGCACCGGGGCGCCCACGGTCCCCGCCACGCGCCCGCGCGCGGTCCTCGGGGCGCCGACGACACGGATGAAGACCGAGACGCCGCAGACCACCCGCGCGCGCCCCGCAGCTTCGGCGGCCAGCGCCGCATCACCTACCGCTGCACCCACAGCGCCCGGGGCCCGGAGCTGGCGCGCGACGAGGGCGCCCCGGACACCGAGCGCCCCCTACGCCCCGAGTGGGCCATCACCACCGGCCGCAGCCGCGTGTCCTCGAGCGGTCCCAGCAGCGCACACCATCGCCACCTTGACCGGGACCAGGCCCCGCAGGACCCCGCGACCTCCGACTGCGGCGCCGACGTCCGCCGCCGCGCCGTCCCGCGCAGCCCCCGCTGGCCCAGCGACCACGGAGGGGAGCAGGCCGCCGCCGCCGACAGCCGCCACTACCCGCGTGCCTTCATCATGCGCCCGCGCAGCCGCACCCAGAGGCCCGCGGTCGCCGCCAAGGCCGAGCCCGTCACGCCCGCCGGCGAAGACACCGTCGCCACGGCGCAGGGCCCTCGTCGCCGGGCGCCCGACACGGCCCCAGACCAGCAAGAGCGCGGCTTCCCACCACCGCGCAGAGCGCCCGCGGAGCCCCGCCGCCCTCCTCCCGCCGGCGGCCCGCGCGGAGCTCACCATCCCCGGCCCGGCCAGGCCGCGGGGTCACCGCGCGGGGGGCCGAGCCCCAGCCCCGCCTGGCCGAGACAGGCACCGGGCCGCAACACCATCGCACGCCCCCAGGGCTCAGCCAGTAGCAGCCAGGAGCCCGAAGCGCAGGTCGTGGGGAGCTGCTGGGACACCACCACCCTGCAGTGCGTACCTCTGCTGCGCTACGGCCCCAGCGCCTGCAGGGGCCTGCGCTGCCGCCCACCGTCGCCGCCCGAAGCCCGGCTCCGCGACCCCCGGGACACGAAGGACAAGATCCCACCGCAGCCTGCAGAGCCCCCTGCCCTAGCCAGCGAGGAGCAGAGCACCAGCTCCGAGGGCCCCGCGAGCACCCCCGTGGCCGAGTGACAGCCCGGCTCGCACCAGGGTCCTGGGCTGGGACCGCAAAATCATACCTACGGTGGGTGGGGGGTGGTGGGGGTTGAGGGGGTGCCCTGGAGGGAGACACAATCTCCGTGTCAGCAATAAATCATATTTACTCGGTCCAGACTCACTGGGTACTCTGATTTGCCCCCTCCGCCAACCCAAGTCCCCATCGAATTTCCAGGGGACGTGACGAGGTCTTAGAATTTCCAGAGTCCCTCTGAAGGTCGACTTGCGGTCCCTACAAGCCAAAGACGAATGGCACTGCTTCCGTGTCTTCCCGAGGCCGGGGTGGGCCCAAAGACGGTTTTCAGTGTTAGGGGGACAACTGCTGAAAGGGGACCTGCTTCTTTTCTCGTGGGTACAAACATTCTCTAAACGTAACTCCGAAGGGATGATTTTAAAAAAAAAGGCCGTGACAGGTTGCACACTGCTAGTGTATGGAAACGGTCGGGCATCACTTGTGCAAACAGAACACCCTCCGTTATTTTTAAGCATCAGCCCTGTATTCGGAAGGGGTTTGAAGGGTTAATTCCCAGGGCTCTGGCGCACTGCATTTCTGGGGTGGTCTTTACAGTGCCGTTTCAGAAGAAAGTTCGCCAACTCGCAGTCCCAGCTTTGTCCTCACAGGGACGCATTTAAAAGTTGATTTAGACGAGATCCGACGTTTTTTCCAGGCGATCCTAAGGGCTTAACGTGTGCGAAGGAGAAATGAGCGGGCCTCCTCCCCTCCCCAGAACCCCCTCCGATCAAGCCGCCTGGGAGGGAAGGAGTGACAAAGATGTGCTGAGTGAGGGAGCGGGCCCTCCTCCCCACAAACACCCGTACTGGGGGCGCAGACCCTCTGTGAGCTCTACGAGGTGACATGATCATCGGATTCAGCACTTGGGCTCCTCGTGGGGGTGGGGTGGGGGTGGGGACAAGGCATTTAAGACCAAACACCCGGCGAAGCCGTTTGACATTTTCTCCAAGCAGACCCACGCTCTCGGGGCCGCGGACCTGGGCGGCCGTGCTGGAGAAACCACTCGTGCGCTCGCGGATGCGCAGCGGGGCCCCCTTCCCAGGCCGGCGACGCCAGCGGAAGGAGACATTGCGGGAGACCCGGAAGCGGTGAGGCCGCCCTCACGCGGCCATGGCTTCCCCGCGTTCCTCCCCGCCGCTCGCCCCCCGACACCCGCTCCCGTGCCACCGGCGTGTCCTCAAATAAAGCGGACACTCCTCCGCAAAGTCCCCCACTCGGTCCTCTGAAGCCATGCCGCATCATTCCCTTCCGGGGAGGTCTGCGGCCGTCCCTCTCAGTCCCCTGACCTTTGACATCTGCACCCCCCGCGCGCCGCCCCTCGGCCGGGATGGCTTTGCTCAGGCGTCTGCAAAGCCTACCTGGACCTCGCCCCAGGGTGAGGCACCGCGTCGCTTGCGGTGTAGTTCTCATGAGCTTTCACGCGCGGGAGGAGGGCGCCTGTCGTGCACTATAATCGTGCACGTGTAAAAGCCTCCGTGAAACGGACTGCCTCTAGCACCGATCGTAAAAACGGCACTTGCTTCATTCAGGGCGGCGATCTGCTAACCTCTCGGTGCTTAAAACACCTTCGGACTTTGAATCCTGCCCTGCGGTTACGGGAAGGGGCATGACGTCATGTGCAAGGGTGCTGTCAAGGTGGGCCTATCCCTTGGCTGATGGACAGAATTTCAAAGGCGTCGCCTGTTTGTCTGATGCTTACACCTATCAGTCAGAATTTGGTGGCGCTTCTGAGAGGCAATGAGAGGCACACCTCTGCTCGATCAGTGATGCTTTCTTTATTTGTTAGTGTTTATTTATTTCCACCACCTTTTTGAGTCTCCGAGTTTCCATCGTGCCCTGTAGCCATCTATCTGTTCTTGCATGTTGTCCACCTGCCGAGCCATTAAGGCCCTTGGCGACATCCGTGACGGCGATCTATAATTCTCAGTGCGATCATACCTGAATGGCTGCCCAGTCTGAGTCCGGCTGTGGTGCCCACTCCGCCTCCTCAGACGGAGTCTGTGCACATCGGCGTGACTTTTAAGGCCCGTGGTGTGCGCTTTCACCCGGCTGCGGGGGGGGGGGCGGTCAGTCTGTTTCTGGCTGTCTGTACCTGTAGGTGTCAGAGGGAAAAAACCCCCACTCATCTTGAATCGGCCCCCCTTGCCCTGGGTTCCCAGAAAACCTTTTTCTGAAACAGGGTCTGAGCCTTGCCATTCTTTCCAGCTGCGAGCCCTTGCTACTGTGGAGGAGACCCACAGAGGAGCAGGTAAGGTGGGGGCGGGGTGGTGGGGAGGAGTGTCCTCTGGGCCCACGGTGGGGCCTCAGCCTCTGGGGTCCCCGCACCACCAGCCACTTCTCAGCTTTCCTCTCCCACTGAGCTGAAACAGGACGGACAGAAGGGGCTGACGTTCCGCAGTGTCATCCCCAACTGCGCAGGCCGCACAGACGGGGCCGAGGAGGGCCCTTCCTATCCCACACCCGCCCGGGCTCTGGGAAGGCCGATCCCGCCGGAGGTAGGTCTCCGGCAAGGACAGGGTGCTCGCGGCATGGCTCAGGATGGATGTTTTCCCCGCCCCCTCTGGGAGAATGTGGGCATGTGTGTATGGCCTTCACCTTGGGAACCCCGGTGGGGCTTCTGGAGGAAAACTCGGGTCAGTCTGGAGGGCCCCCTGAGACCCGGCTTCAGGGAGCTTTTCTCTCTCGAGGGAATCGTGATCAACCTCCAGCAAGGATTCAGTGACTAATCAATCAGAGGCCCCGCCAGATGCTGGCTCCCGCAGCACTGTCACTGCCCCACGTTGCACGTCTCTATCTGCCTCTCTCTCCACTTGGCACGGAAGGGCTTTGCCTTGTGAGCTGAATTTTCTGACATCTACATTAAGAACTGATTTTCGGTGTGCCGTCTTTGTGTGTGAGAGGGAGGACAGCAGGGCTGCTTTCTCAAGCTCCTTAAAGCAAGCGGGAGCTTGTGCTCTCTAGAAATTCACGCCGCCACAAGCGCCCTGTGAAGCGTGATGAATAAGCAGGCATGTTTACAAAGTGTTGTTGGAGCTGTGTTTACCAGCGACAAGAGACTCTTGTGCAAATCATTCTCGATTTCCATACTGGGAGTGAAAAAAGTGTTACCTGTTTTACCATTTGTTAAGGTTGAAGAGGACTAGTCCCCCCCGTTTCCGCTGCATTTTCAAATTCTGGCATTTGGATGATAAAAGGGGGCCCAGGATGAAGAATTCCTGCTGTGTCATTCTGAGCTACGTCTAGACCCTAGCTAGGCATCGATGAATAACAAGATTAAAAAAATAGTAGGAAAATGAAAATATTCAGACTTTGAGTCAGATGTCTCTGTCCTCCACCTGAACGCTTTATTCCCCGCGGCACATCCGTCAGGCTGTGGCTCACGGCCTGCTGGTCAGATCCCCGTCTGAGGACTGCCGAGAGCTGGGGTTTTAGACACACACTAACATTTGAATCAGGAGACCTCCAGTAAAGCGGGTTCCCCTCTATAATGTGCTGAACCTCATCCGATGACTTCGAGGCTTTAAGACAAAAGTGGGAGAGCGTCAGAGAGGAAAACGGTCTGCTTCCAGACTGTTTGGATGGAAAACTGCAACGACGACTGTCTGTCACCGGAATTCCCAGCCTGCCAGGGGGCCCTGCAGACTTCAGATTTACCAACCCCCACAACAACAGGGCGCATTCCTTTAACTCTCTCTCTGACTGTCTCTCTCTCTGGCCTCTGTCTGCCTCTCTCTCTCTGTCTCTCTCTGTCTCTATCTCTGTACGTGTGTGTGTGTGTGTGTGTGTGTGTGTATCCATTCTTCAGAGAAACATCTAATGGGAAATATGCGCTATTCTGTACAACCCTCAGTAATACAGATTTGGTACCAAAACAGTGTCTAGAGAAAAAGAAACTTCAGACTGTGTTTTTTATGTTGCGTCTGGGGGTTCTTGAATTGGGTCTGCACATGATCAGATTGGAAGGCCGGCTACGTCCAGTAGTAAAGAGTGCTGATATCTATGAGCCGCTGTGGAGAGATGAGAATGATCAACATTTGATGTTTTTAACCAAATACGTGTAAGAGGCCTGGTTCTCACTGAGCGTGCATTTGGTACCCTAGAACATTTTTGTCAAAGTACTGACTGTGACGAGATTGGCTGGTCACTTGTCATCAGATTAGTCAAATTGGGCAGGGCCGGGGGTGCGGACGAGGAGACCCAAGATTCCAACTCCCAGATCGAGCACCCATAAAGGACAGGACGTCTTCTATGTCTGGTCAGAAGGCACGCCCTGTGTCTCGTATCCACACAGCTGAGATTCCTGAAAACCACATCGCAGAGTTTCATCCCGTACCTGGCTGAATTCTCAAAAGGGAGCTTTCTGATCTCGCGGGGTGGCCACTGTTGAAGGGACACTATGGACTGCAAAATATTGGGATCCTGAAAATTGGAAGGGGCAATGTGGGGGGATATGGAAGAAAAAGGAGGACACCGATAACTAGGGTGACTTTGGTTTTATTTCATCAACCAGGTTCTGTTGAGACAGCTTTGCCATTCCACCGTGTCTGGCAACCATGACCCTCCTTTGCTGAGGACACCCTAGAGGCCTCCACGGAGGCGGCTGCCCAGAGAGACACCCCTGATTCTCCTCAGGCCCCACCCTCAGAACCCTTCTTCGCACCCGGGCCTGTCACTCGACTCTCAGACCCACGGGCCCTGAAATGTGATGTACAGAATATGACCCATGAGGAGGTGGGTGACACTCCAGAGAATGCATGGGTTTTCGAGATTCTCCAGGGCATTCTGGGGCGTATGTACGTGACCAGGTCTTCGGGTTGGGGGACAGCGGTAGAGGACGCCATAAAGTACCATCGGGACTAGAGTTCTGATATGGGTCCGCTGGGCAGAAATATTGAATTTGCTGTAGCCCCGCCTGGGGGAGAGGGGGCTCTAAACGTTCATTGGTTGTTTGGCTGAAACATGGACCCCAAAGCGCCTTAGGGACAGGAAGCAGGACCTTCAGAATGGCACCGTGACACTCCAGAGAAAGGGTTTCACGAAGTGGGAGCATGAGGATGTGAGTGTGCATTTCCCTTCAGGACCTGCTCGCCCCCACTGAGGAAGGCCCAGAAGCCACACCCTTATCAGTGACTGTGAGACGTGACCTAGGGAGGGCCGCCCAGACAGGCTGGCAGGGCCCCGTGGTCCCTCTTCCCCGCGGGACACGGTTTATGGCAGGAAGGGCCAGCGCCGAGCTGGGAAACTGCGGTGCGATGCGGTCAATCGGGCCCCGAGCGTCAGGGGACACGTGGCAGCATGAGCCACACGCAGACGAGGTTGCTCTGCTGTCACGGGCTCCGCCACTGCGCCTCCCTTAAGTGCACGTGTTAAATTCATGATCCCGGTCCCTAACACTGTCCCTGCATTTGGACTCAAGACCTTGAACACGGTCATGGAGTTGAAATGGCAGCTTCAGGGCGGGCCCTATTCCCATGTCTGGTGGCCTTGGAAAATGGTAAATTTAAACGCAGGCATGCTCAGGCACGGAGGAGAGACCGCCTGAGGCGGACACCCTCCTGCAGTAAAGGAGGGAGGCCTGAGAAGACAGTACCCACGCCGACGTCTGCATCTCTGAATTCCGACCTCCAGAACTGTGCGACGACAACTGTCTCCGGGGTTTCAGCCACCCATTACGGGCTACGCCATGACGGCAGCCCGAGAGAACGAACGCCTGGGGTTTCTGTAAATGACAGCAGAGTCGAAGCAGCCGTGAGCTCCCAACAATAAGCTCAGACGCAGAGACCTACGGTGCCGGGCCTCTGGGGGCCACGGAGTTCGCAGAAGCGAAGTAAATGGGTGGCCGGCTATTCTCTTACTTGATCCGTACACGTGGAAGAGTCTAGGTCAAGTGAACAGGAGTCTAACCTGAATGATAACAGTACAGAGCCCCTTAGCCGATTTCCAGGCTCCAGCCAGTCATACAAACCCGGGAACCCTCGACTGGAAGAGATACTGGGTCACTTTGGCAAAGGACCCTGCTACTCTCAATCTGCTGAGAGTCTGGTATATGGTATTTATATATAGCGGAAATACTTCTCCCAGTCTTTCCCAAAGGCACGTATCGCCTAACTGTGGGGAAAAGGAAATAAGTAGACTCTGGGGGCATTACTGTAACACTCGTTCCCAAGTGCCACTAATTCCACGGGACCCCAAACGTCACTGCGATCCACTGATCAGAGGAATGGCGTGTGGAGGTCACTCGATCCATGGACTCTGAGCTCAGTTCCCTCTTCTAGCGGACCCAGTGGGTCCTGGATCGCATCCCTATTAGCCGATGGGTCCCGGATCCCATCCCGGTGATGCAAGCCGCAGGGCCAGAGTACATAATCGTGATACACTTACTTGATTTCTGGAAGAACCCACACGTTTCTGTCACTTGTGCAACGAGGGCAAGTATAGTCGCAAGTGCCACCCGGAGGCAACTATAAGCTCAGCATCTCTGGGGTGCTGGCTGAATCTTAACAGGTGGCCTCGGAGGGGCAGAGGCTGGGGCTAACCTCGGCCTGCAGCTGGACCCCTCTCAGGACTGTGCCACTGGACACCGACTTCACAGATCGCGCTAATAAGACCGGGAGACGCAGGAGCTTTGCTAGTACATGAAACAGGCATGGAAAGGCAGCCAAAAGGAAGACAAAGAAGCAGAAACCGTATGAGAGAACAGACCAGACACCAGATATAATGGAGTCTGGTAATCTCACACATGCAGAGTTCAAAACACTGGTTCTAAAGATGCTCGGTGAACTTTTTGGAGTTGTAGATAAATTCAGCGAGAACTTCAACAAAGATAAGAAACATAAAATGGAAATTATCAAACAGAACCAGTCTGAAATGGAGAACACATTATCTGAGCTGAGAAGGATATTAAATGGAATAGACAAAGGAATAAATACAGTAAATAAAGGAGAGGACGAAATGCCTCATCTGGACACTCAAGCAGAATGGCAAGAGAAAAGATGGCAAGACTATAAAAATAACTTAAGGAGCATATGGGACACTAAAAAGGCTCCAAATATCCGTCTCATCGGCCTAAGATGTCGAACAGCTGTTTGAAGAAATAATGATGGGAAACTTCCCTATCCCAGGGAAGGAAATGGGCATAAAACCCCAGGGAGCTCAGCGAATTCCAAATATCAGGGATCCAAAGAGGCCCACACCAAGACACAGCATACTTAAAACGCCAAAGGTTAAATACAAAAAAAAAAAGAACATGAAAAGCAGCAAAAGACAAATAGATATTTACACATAAGGGAAAACCACTAAGACCGGTAGCTGATTTCTCAGCAGGTTCTACACAGGGGAGAAGCGCTCGGCAAAAAATATTCGATGGCATGAACACCCGGGATCTACAACCAAGAACGGTTTATACAGCAAAGCTATCATTTAGATTGGAAGGGCCGATAAAGAGCTTCCTAGACACAGATAAGCTAAAGGAATCTATGGCCACCAAGCCAGTATTACAGGAAATGGTGGAGGGACTCCTTTAAGAAGAAAACACATATATCAAACGCAGGAATAAAGAATGCCAACGACTACATTCCTATGGAGGAGGACCTCGCATGGAAAAGAATTAAGTGCTCCGACCCAAAGACAGAGTGGTTGAACGGAGAGGAAAATAAGACCCCTACATGCTGCCTACGAGAGACTCACTTCAGATTAAGAGACACACAGACTAAAAGGCAGGGCATGGAAAAAGATATCGCTTCCATGGACCTAGAAGGTATTTAAGTCAGAGAAAGGTAAACAGCATATGATTTCATTTATATGGGGAATCTAAGGGATGAAAGGAACAAACTAATCAAAAACACTCACACATATAGTGGACAGTTTGGTGACGGACAGAGGGGAGGGGGGTGGGGGGCTGGGACGATGGAATCAGTGGCTGATGGATGGTCAGGGGCATGGGGAGCACGGTTAGGGAACGCAGCCAGCATTCATTCGCTGGCTAGGTGGAGGGTCAGGGGACAGAGGGAGCCATTGGGTGGATCCCTGGATGAACTAAATAGATGTCTAACCAATGTACTGTATACTTGAAACTAATTAAAACACATTTCTTTAAAAAGCAGCAATCCATGCCAGACCGTGGAGAGCGTGGGAGAGGTGAACCGCGGTGGCCAGGGATGTGGTGATGTGTGTGTGTAGGGCTGGGGAGAGGGATGAGGGGGCCCAAAGGGTCTACTGTTCACGATAAAGATTGTGAGCTTTGCCCAGAACAAAATCGATAGTACTCGAACACTTGGAGCTTAAAGAACACAATCAGAAGCCACTCGATAGCGTTTATCTAGGAAAAAGCAAGGCTAAGCCACACCGCATTCCGGGGCGGGGTGGGGGGAGGCGGGGCGCCGCGGAGATTTAGCGCCACCGTCCGGGCACTGCAGGACGAACACCCCACGTCCACTCGCCGGCCGGGTCGGCGAGGCGGAAAACACAGGGCACTTGAAAATGACAGCGCAGTAGTGTCAGCTCGACAAGGGGTTGATTCCAATCGCAGCTGCCTACCAGGGACGGGTCCGCCGTGGGAGCGGACTCACACACCTCCCGGGGCCCGGTGTGCAGCTGTGGCCCCTTCCAGTGACCGCCCCCGCCCCAGCCTGGTAGTAGAGCCCGGCAGAGGACACTTCGCTCTCAGCCGCTGGCAGTGCCAGCCGTGGGACTCCCGTGCTATGCGACAGGCGTCTATGAACGCTTCCGCCCCACGTCACCACTCACTTCCCGGGCATCTTGGTGGCATTTGCTTCCGCGAGGCGCGACGCTGGTTCCGTACGATGAGGGCGTCGTGTCGCCCGGCCCCGTGAGCGAGACGGCGCGACGCTACCCTCGGTTCTGACAAACGCTGCCTCCGAAGCACCTCCTACTGAGAACGAGATGAGCCGTGGACGTTTTGACGGGGTTGGAACAGTTATGGGTGACAAACCTGACCTTCCGGTCAAGAGGTCAGCAAGTGTACGTGGCCGTTAAACGGGGGATGCTCGAGACCAAGGTTCCCCGAAGGCGAGCCCGCCCCCAACCTCGCCCGCTCCGTGTTGCTCGCTCTGTGTAGCTGGATTCCCAGCCCCCCGAGGACAGACACACCGGGGGTCACCGCTGTCCCAGAGAGCATCTCTGGGCATCGCGCGCCAACCCCCGACGTGACCCTGAGGCGGGGCCGCCGCCCCCGGAAGCGGGGGACAGGCCGCGTGTCGCACACAGGGCTCGCCCCCGTCATATCGAAGTGCCCCCCCGGACCCCCGCGTGCCGGAGGACCAGAGTCGCCGGGGAGGGCCCCGCGTGGGCTCGGGCGGCGCCGCCCCCGCCGCGGACCGCGCCCTCCTGCGGCGGCGGCGCCGGCTGCGGCTGCTCCTGCGATTCGCCCCGCCCCTTCCCCGTGGAATCGCGGCCGCGGCGGAACGAAACAGCCGGGGACGCGCACACCCTCCCGAGGACCTTGCGCGGGACAGCTCCGGATACGGAAGTGCTCCGGGAAGCAGCGCGCGGACAGACCGACGGACGGCAGACATCCGTTTCCCGCGGAACCGCCGGCCCCGCGGGAGCTGCGGCTGACGCGCTCCGCGTTCTCGCCGTGTCACAGCGTCCCCGCGCCTGTCGCGCCGCCGCCAGCCGGTAAAGCTTTCCCTCAGGCAGACGGCGCGCGGGGGGCGGCGGCCCCGGGGGTTCCGGCGGCGGGCGGGGGCGCCTGTCACGGTCCCGCGGCCCGGGGGACCCCGCCGGGCGTCCTCCGGGCCCCGCCCGCGGGCCCCGCGTGTCCCCCCGTCCGCGCGGGCCGGTCCCGGCGCACTGCACTGTTCTCTCCCTTCCAGGAGCGTGTCCGGGCCCGCGCCAGGGGGCGGGGTCGCGCCTCCTCCGCGGCCCCGGTTCCAGCGGAGCGTCGCGGACGCCGACATGGAGGTGCCCAGGCTGCTCGCCGTGCGCGGCCGCGGCCCCGGGGGCCCCGACCCGCGCGCCGGCCAGGCCCCCGCGCGCCGCCTCCTGCTGCTCCGGGGGCCCCAAGATGGCGGGCCCGGGCGGCGGCGCGAGGAGGCCCGCGCGGCCGCGCGGGGCCCGGGCCCCAGCCCTCTGGCGCCCCGGCCCGCGCAGGCCGGCGGCGGCGACGACTTCTTCCTGCTGCTGCTCGACCCGGTGGGCGGCGACCCGGAGCCCGCGGGCGCCGGCCCGGCCGCGGCGCCCGCGTGGAGGGCGGCGGCCGCGCCGGGCCCCGGGCTCCCGGGGGGCGGCGGCGGCGCGACCCCTGCGGGCCGCCCCGCGCCGGGCCCCCGCGGCCTGCCGCCGCCCCCCGGCCCGGCTCCGCTGGCCGGCCCGGGCCCCGCCGCGGCCTTCGCGGGCACCGTGACCATCCACAACCAGAACCTGCTGCTGCGCTTCGAGAACGGCGTCCTCACCCTGGCCACGCCCCCGCCGCCCGCCTGGGAGCCGGGGGTCGCGCCCGCGCCGCCGCCCGCGGGCCCCCTGGCCCCGCCGGCCGCCGGCCCGCACCCGCACCCGCAGCCCGCGCCGCCCGGCGACTGCCCCGAGCTGCCGCCCGACCTGCTGCTGGCCGAGCCGGCCGAGCCCGAGCCCGCGCCGGTGCCCGCGCCTGATGACCAGGCGGGGGGCCCGCCCGCCACCGCCGCCACCGCAGTCGCCACCGCCGCCACTGCCACCGCCACCCCAGTCGCCGCCGCCACCGCAGTCGCCGCCGCCGCCGCCGGCACCGAGGGCCCCCGCGGGCCGCTGGGCCCGGGCCCCGGCCCCGGCCCCGGCCCCGGCGTGGTGCTCTACCTGTGCCCCGAGGCGCAGTGCGGCCAGACCTTCGCCAAGAAGCACCAGCTCAAGGTGCACCTGCTGACGCACAGCAGCAGCCAGGGCCAGCGGCCCTTCAAGTGCCCGCTGGGCGGCTGCGGCTGGACCTTCACCACGTCCTACAAGCTCAAGAGGCACCTGCAGTCGCACGACAAGCTGCGGCCGTTCGGCTGCCCGGCCGAGGGCTGCGGCAAGAGCTTCACCACCGTGTACAACCTCAAGGCGCACATGAAGGGCCACGAGCAGGAGAACTCGTTCAAGTGCGACGTGTGCGACGAGAGCTTCGCCACGCAGGCCAAGCTCAGCGCCCACCAGCGCAGCCACTTCGAGCCCGAGCGGCCCTACCAGTGCGCCTTCTCCGGCTGCAAGAAGACCTTCATCACCGTCAGCGCCCTGTTCTCGCACAACCGCGCGCACTTCCGCGAGCAGGAGCTCTTCTCCTGCTCCTTCCCGGGCTGCAGCAAGCAGTACGACAAGGCGTGCCGCCTCAAGATCCACCTGCGCAGCCACACGGGCGAGCGGCCCTTCCTGTGCGACTTCGACGGCTGCGGCTGGAACTTCACCAGCATGTCCAAGCTGCTGCGGCACAAGCGGAAGCACGACGACGACCGGCGCTTCACGTGCCCCGTGGAGGGCTGCGGCAAGTCGTTCACCAGGGCCGAGCACCTGAAGGGCCACAGCATCACGCACCTGGGCACCAAGCCCTTCGTGTGCCCGGTGGAGGGCTGCCGCGCGCGCTTCTCGGCGCGCAGCAGCCTCTACATCCACTCCAAGAAGCACCTGCAGGACGGCGACGCGTGGAAGAGCCGCTGCCCGGTGCCCGCGTGCAACAGGCTCTTCACGTCCAAGCACAGCATGAAGACCCACATGGCCAAGAGGCACCACCTGGGCCAGGAGCTGCTGGCGCAGCTGGAGGCCGCCAACTCGCTCACGCCCAGCAGCGAGCTGACCGGCCCGGGCCAGGGCGACCTGAGCGACGCCGAGCTGGCGTCGCTCTTCTCCGACGTGCCGGCCGGCGCCGGCTCCAGCTCCGGCTCCGGCTCGGCGGCGCTGCTGGACACGGCCCTGGTGAGCTCGGGGATCCTGACCATCGACGTGGCGTCCGTGAGCTCCACGCTGGCGGGCCACCTCCCCGCCGCGCCGGCCGCCGGCCCCGCGGGCCCGGCCGCGGACCCGCGGGCCCTGCTGGCCACCACCGACCTGCCGCAGAGCCTGGACACGTCCCTCTTTTTCGGCACGACGGCCGCCGCCTTGCAGCACGGCCCCGCGGAGGCGGACGACGGCTCGGGCCCGGGCGCGGGCCCGCTGGGCGCCCTGGGCGCCCTGGCCCTCAGGCCCTCGGGCCTGGAGCCGCAGGCGCTGACGCCCAGCAGCAAGCTGACGGTGGACACGGATGCCCTGACGCCTTCGAGCACCCTGTGCGAGAACAGCGTCTCGGAACTGCTGACGCCGGCCAAAGCCGAGTGGAGCGTGCATGCGGACGCGGACTTCTTCGGCCAGGAGGACGAGACCCAGTTCGCCTTCTCCAGTCCGGCGGGAAGCCACGGCTGCCACGGCTGCCACAGAGACGCCGATCTGATCGCGGTGACCGGCAGCTCGTTTTTGGTACGGACCGGTAGCTCTGTTGGGTCCGGGCCGCGCGGCTCGCTGGCGGTGGTCGACGCCGGGCTGTGAGGACCGGGTTCTGGACCAGATGTCTAAAGGCGCTCGTTTCT